>JAULKM010044191.1:0-13027 GCA_032355605.1 Rubia tinctorum
AGGGGTGATGTTAAGGATCAAAACATGACACATTTTCCGTATGGTATGATAGGGTACATCTGAGCATTTCTAAGGACTATAAATGTGTGAATTAGCCTTGTGATTTGATGTGTATATGCCACATGATTTAATTTATAGTTTAAGCTAAAGTTATGTTTAGTCACATAGATAGTTATATTTGGGATAGTTATGTTTAGTCCCATTGATTATTAATTTTGTATCATACCTTTAGTGGAAATGTTTTTTGATGTTTCGAGAAGTGGCCATATATGTGTTGTTGGATTGTTTACTGTTTGTAGTGAAGTATTAGAGCAGCTACGGTCAACACCCTATTCTACTATTTTTTTATCCCAAATTGAAGTAGTAGAGCAGTTGCGCGCAGCTGCGGTCAGAGCCCAATTCCAAATATTTTTTTGCCAAATGGAACTAATAGAGCAGTTGCGCGCAGTTGCGGTCAGTGCCCAATTGCAATTCCAAATCAAAAATCGGTGACAATTTTAACACCAATTTTCTAAAAATAGTGCTAATTAAAAACTGATGCCATATAAAACCGGTGCCATATAAAATTAGTGCAAATGTAACATTGGTTTTTAGACCAGTGCTAATATATGAAAATCGGTGCCAATATTGCAATGATTTTACAAAACCGGTGCTACCCAAAAAACGGTGCTAAATTTTGCACCGGTTTTTTGGACCGGTACTAACATGAAAATCGGTGTCATTTTAGCACCGTTTTTATACAAGAAAATTGGTTCTAAATGTAGCACCGGTTTTCAAAATCCGGTGAAGACGTTTCACCGGCTACTTAGGCACCCATTTTTTGGACCCCAAAATTTGGTGCTAAAACTTTTGAAAATTCGGTGCTAGAGGGTCAGTCCTGTGATAGTGGTTAAGCGGTGATCCGGAAGGTGATCGCGTTGTAGGAGAAGGTGGGTTCCATTGTGAACGATCAAAGCCTAGAAAACGATGAGGAATGGGAGGCTGAAAATCCTCATGAGAAATCAATAGACTCCGATCAAATTCACTAGGAATCGATATCTAATTCCGCGAGTATGGATGAGGGGGAGGATGAATTCGTCAAGCAAAACCTTGTGGATGAGCTGAAGGGTGACAAATGTTCATTAATGGAGGAGGACAAGAAGGAGATTGGTGTTGTACCGGAAAAGGCGGTTGACAGTGGCGGCGGAGGCATGGAGTTGGCGGAGAGAGTACAGCAGAATGGGAAGTTGATGAAGATGATGGTGGAGCTGCTTGAGAGTAATGTGTTGAAAAGTAAACTTGATTTTGGGTTAGCCCAAATGGCTTCTTAGTGGTCCATTATCTAGAAAAAATCCAAAGAAGTCTTGAGAAGTATGGAAGATTCTAGAGTAGGCTCTAGAACATCTCTAGAATATGTAGATTGTGATGGAGTTGTAGAAAGAATTCTAGAGAGCTAATTGTAGCCATTATATTATAGTTGAGATGGCAAGATCTTAGCCATTGGTTAGAGGATGCCACTAGTATAAATGGGGGTGATGTAGTAGAGTTTTAATCAAGCCAAAAATAATAGAAGTCTTCTCCTTTTAGAAATAATCTCTTCCTCCAAGTTTTCCATTTTCGCCCAAACTTTCTAAATCATACTTCAACCATTTAAAGTTTCATCCCAACAAAGTAGTATTAGAGCTATTCCCTCCCAACAAAGACAACAATCCAAACAAAGACACAAAATTCCACACACAAATAACGTATCAGAATAAATCACACAAGAGTTGACTAACGTATCAACCCGCACACAAATCAACACGGATCAAACACAAATCCTACTAACGCACAAATTAATTCTTCACATGGCTGATTCCCACAATTCAAGAAAAAAAATTAAGAATTTAATTCAAGAATTTCGCAAACTTGGCCAGAAGAAGAACTTGATTAGGAGAAGAAATTCGCCAACAACTACGTAATCCGGTGAGGTGGTTCCATGATCAATGGTAGTGGGAAGTGATCAAAAGGTTTTGCCAAGAAAAAGTGTAGATATCCACTAAAAAACTTATGAAACTCTTCCAGCCCTAAAGCTGCTACTGGTAGTGTCCAATCAAGTCCTAATTTCACCAAATGAAGTTGTGATGAACACAAACTAAGCCCTAGGTGCGTAACTAAACCCTAGGGTTTAATTATTTCCGCTGGAACAAATATACCTAGTCGCCGCAGATCTTTGATGAAGATGATAATCTTAGATGTTTAAATTCAGTACTAATTCCTTGATGTTGAAATTCCTTCCCAATCAGATTTAACCCTAGTCACAAGTGTATCCTAGCTGCAAAATTAATTACGGCCGCCTCAAATTTCATAAAGCCAAGCCACCCCCACCTCAATATTTTGGGTGAAGATGATGATCAAACTGAGTTGTTATCGAAAACAACAGATTAATGGCCTCTTGATGTACAATTCCTTTCCGGTCAAGCTTTGGGAAATCTGAATCAAAACCCAACAAAAAAACCTAAATCCTTAACGCCACAATTTTTAGAGGAATCATGCCCGATCCTGCTAATTTTTGGTTATTAGTAAAAAATATCGGATGCTCAAATGTAGTGTAGGATAAGATGCAGTCGATTTAATTAAATAAAAAAAAGCAATCGGACAAAAACTTAAACCCTCAGTCGTGAAGAGCTTCAGAAGAGAAAAAATTAGACCACAAAAAATACACAAATTTCACATGAATGTGTTCAAAATCCAGTGGGGAATTCGATTATACATCATTCATGGGTGAATTTTTTGTGAAATTGGAGAAAATTGCTCTTGATATTGCTGAGAGAAGGTTGCGCTTTTTTTTTCTCCTTTCTTTTCTTCCCCAGAGAGCTCTTTCCATGGTGAAATTACTCTTGACACTAAGGGAGGAGCCTAATTCATTTTTTCAACTCAAGAAATGGTGAAATTACTCTTGACACTGTCGATTGCAACCACAAACTTAACAAGGTTAGAAACTTTTGGGGTGGCAGCTGATCATTTACAACATTGTAGGTTCCGATCATCGGCAAGTTGATGCCAAAATTTTGGCAATGCTCCTTGGTGGTCATCAGCCAACATATGGGGGTGATCTAACCGAGATGAGGTGCTACAGACAGCTGGTCGATGCACGATGCAAGATGCACGATACACGATGCACTTGAGAATGCTCATCGCTATCAAGAGCAGTATAAAGGGAGCGTTGTGTGTGGGTTTGATTGATTAGGAGAATGGCTTTTCCCCTGCTAGAATTTTGGTTTGAGTAAAGTGCATACATAACCCTACCTAATTCACATAAGTGCAAATATAACCTTTTGATATTTGAAAGTGTAAACCCCTTTCAAGAATGGCTCTGATTTCTTTACTCGACGAAGATTGAACTGAATTTGATGAATTGTGAAAAACGGTTTTCGAAGGAGACCAAGAACGCTTATCTATTCCTGGAAAATCTTCAAAATTGCCATCATCGAAGGCGGCATTGTTCTATACTTGAAGATCTGATGAATTCATACCGCATGGGCATGGTAAAACACCCAATTTTTTAGGATAAAATTTACAAATTCTGGGGAAATGTAAAGAGAGGTTCGGAAGTGTTTGGGTGAAATCTTGATGAAATTCTAGATGTTGGAGCAATATATAATGGGTGGTGGAGGGTAGGGGTGGGCAAAAAAATGAAAACTAAAACTGAATCGAAAACCGAATTATCTGAATTCGAATAACCCAAGCCAAGTTTAATATATAGTTTCCGGATATCCGAATTGAATAAACCAAATTTTGAATATGGTTTTTGGATCGGTTTTGGATATTAAAACTCAAACGAAAACCCGAATCGTATGTCGAATTATAATTAAAAGTCAAACTTATCTTTTCAACATACGGGTTAGACAAGTTTGGGTTTGCAGGTTGACCGCTACTAATATGAGTTTAAACCTCTGGGTTTACCTACATGTGTTTGTATATAAACACATATGGGTCAATATATGCGGTGAAACCTGCAGGTTTATCGATATGGGTTCGTATATAAACCCATATGGATCAATAAATGAGTTGAAACCTTGAGTTGTACCCATATGGGTTGGTATATAAAATTATATGGGTTCATATATGGGTTGAAACCTGCAGGTTTTAGTCATATGGGTCGATATATAAACCTATATGAGTTTATATATGGTTTGAAACTCACGAGTTTTACTCACATACATTGGTATGTAAACTTATATAAGTTCATATATGGGTTGAAACCTGCGAGTTTACCCATTTTTTACTTATGAGTTAAATAATTTTTTACCTGCGGTTGAGCGGGTTTCAACCCAACCCGTTTGTGACCTGACCCATTTTTTACGCATCATAAAATGGGTCGAGATGGGTCATACCCATATTACTCGACTCATATTCAACTTGTCCGCCCATTTGTCATTCCTAATGTTAGCTATTGTGAGATTAGAGAATAATTATTAAGCGGTGAATTGACTTATATACCTTTAGGATCATGACCTAAGGACGTCTAATTCAATTCTCGTTATTTTTGGACTTTAAGAAGTATTCCCAACAACTTCCATCGACTTCCTCTCCATAGAAATTTAGATCGTTGTATTGCCACAAATTAACCTAGAAATTGTCAATCCATCAACCTTTTTATTTTTAAATTTAAAATATATCCATCAAATTAGGAATAATTCATACAAGGAAATTCAAAAATAAATGAAAATATATGGACCATGAATATAATTAAAACGGTACAATACATTCATCTCATGGTTCTCATCTCATGGTTCTCATCGCATGGTTCTCATCCTATGGTACTCATCGCGTGGCTCTCATCACATGGGATGAGAACCATGTGATGAGAACCACGACCACCGGAGCCGGAGCTTGCCAGAGTTTGGTCAGAACTTGGCCGGAAATTGGTTGGAACTTTGCCGAAAATTGGCCGGAGATCTGCTGGAAATTGGCCGGAGACGGTCGGAACTTGGCCGGAGATCGGCCACCACCTTCAACCGGCGGCCTCCCACTGCCCGCGGCAGCCACTGGTAAATCATAATTCTAAAACTTAAATTATAATTAAAAATTCAGATTTAGTTAATATAAGTTTTATTTTTAATACATTATGTATTTAAAATGTATAAATACATGACATATACAGTAAAATAAAGGGCGTGATATAACAATGTCCAAGAAAAACGGGGGAGTACTAAACTTATCCAGACCGGATACAACAATCATTACAACAATACATATAAAAACAATGATCACACTTTTGAAGCTTGTATAACGTAGCTAACTTCATTCATTTATTCTCTGATGGAGCTGATTAGTTCTTTCATTGTATCCTGCTTACTTCACATTAGGTCCTCCTTTTACCGATTTTCAGGACTGGGAAGATGTCCAATCCACTCATAATAATTTTAAACACAGAATTAAAACCAGATCAAATGATGGAAAAACAATGCACTCAAACGAATGAAAAGAGGTTTTATGCATGCTATATTGATTTGGAGGCCATGGGAGGGGATTAGTAGTATGGAGGCGGCGGAGACTTGTAGATGTGATAAGGGAGAGGAGACGGCGAAGGAGATCGCGATGGTAAAGAGCATGTTTGAAAGGAAAAAAATGTTTGAACGGAAGGAAGAAGGAAGTGCATTAGTCCCATATCGATAGTACATAGAAACTATTAGGTAGAAATTACTTATAAATAGGGTATCACTCCACATCTCCATTAAATAGTGAGCAAGATCCAGTTTAAAGGCCATTTAGTAACATGACGTCAAAAAAATGGGCCTTAAAATGATTGTTTTTAAGTTTAATTTTTTACCCGGTTATGGGTTTTTGGTTTGGGAGACCACAAACGATGTCTAAACGATCAAATTATTCGATTTATTTGGTTTGAATTTGGTTTCAAACGGTAACCGAATTTCGAACTTGGTTTGAAGAATTCAGGTTATTTGGGTTATTAGGATCGATTTCAGTTTTGGATTTTTTGGGGCAAAATCGAATAAACCGAAAATCGATTAAACTGAACCGATGCCACCTCTAGTGGAGGGAGTAGTGGAGGTGGAGGTGGAGTTAGTGGAGCAGTGGCGGTGATGTCAAATCAGCGGTGGGGCAAAATAGTCTTTCAAAATTTTGTATTTGGCCCAAAGAGCATATTGTTCATTTCCAAAGCTGGAACCACCAACGAGTGTTATATTATGTGAGTGTTATACTTGCACTTACGCTGCACCACCAACGACCGCCACCACCGAAACCGGAACCACCAATCACCTTTAGGTTGAGAAACAGCAGTGGAGACCACCTGGGGGTATGGTTTGAACCATAGATCTCTCAGTTATAGATATTGTGAATTACCACTAAACCAAAACTCAATTCAGGTTATTATTTGTACTCCGTCCGATTTTTAAATATTGGCACTCTTTCCCTTTTAGGAATGTTTTTTTATTGGCACTCTTACACACTTTCTATTTAAAGGGGAGACAAAAATTTAAACTTCCATATTTGCCCTTGTCCAATTCTAATAATTACTCCAAAATTTTACCCACATAAAATTGTTCTTCATAAATTAAAAATAAAATGCCAAACACACTCATTACAATGTCACTTCACCAGCAAAGTTCAAACAGATCTATCCCAAATCAAATTACATAGAATCTTTTTCACACTTATCAAGAAACTTATATAATCGTTACTATGTTTAACTACGTATAATAACAGCAAACAAAAAGTTAATTTTCAAGTATTACTTGTTATAACGAATCCACCAATATCACATACGATATTATTATTGTTTATATATTTACTCAAATATGCGGTCAAAGTTTAATAGAGAATAATGTCAATTAGTAAGTGTTCAGTTTGAGTTGGGTCAGGGAGTATGTCCTTTTGGTTTTATTTTATGTCAATTTGCCATGCGTTGAAAGGATTTTGAGTAGGTTGAAACATTTGTATGTCATGTCAATATGCATGTTTTCCCTTCTCAATTTGGCTACGTGTGATTTTTCCTTCTCTTACCAAGTTCATCCATTTTTCAAATCCTCATATTTTCTTCATATTTATACAGCCAAGTTCATCACTTTTTCAAATCAAGTTCATCCATTTTTCTTCATATTTAGTGCTGTAATTTAACTCTAAAGTGAGATATTAAATTGCCTATTTTAGGGATGAGTTAACGCTAATCATCTGAAACATCTGCTAAATGCCTATTTTGTGGCGAGGAATCTGACAAGCCACGCCATGTCCAAATACCAGTCTGATAGTCCCCCAAATGACCAAATGACCAAGACCAAACTGGGTGAGGAAGAGCTTCAGCAACAGCCGCCTATTATTTGAGTCTGCCAATATTCCAAAGTAAGCTACTAAAAGTTAACGGGAGATGACAGGGCTAAATCGTGATAGGTTATTGCTATTTGTCACTGGCAAGCGTTCAATTGCAGTAGTCAGCCACGTTTCAGATATAAACAAATAAACGCCTAAACAGACATTGAAGTGGCAGAGAGTACGTGAAACTGAAATCGAAATGAGAAGCAACTGGATCAAATCAGAGAAATGGCAATCAAACATTCATAAACATCACATCCAGCAGCCATTTTATGCCTCAGAAAAATCCAACCTTATCATATGCAATGTAAGATCACCAAGTAGGTTCACCCTGCAAAAGCAGAGTCTTGGATCCCCTACACCTCATTCAGACGGATTGTATCATCATAGGCATGAAAATGAGATAATTACAACCACATCTTTTTTATTATTCAACCAAAGACAACTAGAAAAAAAGGATTGTTAATGAAAAATCGGCAGAAGATAAAAGGGCTCAGAGCAAAAAAAAAACAGCTTTGTCAATCAAGAATTTTCTGAAGCAGAACTGGCATAAAGCTGAAGTTTCGTCATCATTGTCCAGTTGAGAGTAACAGGAAAACCAAACGGAAAACGAATAAGATTGGCTCATATCAAGAAATTCAATCAATTTAAGGTTTTGCATCAGAGAATGCTCTCAGAAGCGCGGATAAATCCAATTTAATCATAGCCAACCCAAGAGTATTCATCAAGAAAAGTAACAAGAAGCCATTCAAAAAGAATGGTTCAAGAATCAAAAAGAGGCTAAACTGCAATTGGTAATTCGGTATTATTAAAAAGACAATTTGATAGTGATTCATGCTGTGACTGTGTTGCGGCTACATGAGTTTTGGGATCTCTACTTATAAGCGAATTAGGGTTGAAGCTTGCCAACTTCTCCCTCACACCCAGCTGTTTATCAGCCCATTGAAATAATGCTGACAGCCCAACGGGTATGTTGGGTTGGTATTTTTCTTTTGAGTTTTTGTTTTTCTGTATTGTAGATTAAACCATACCATGGCCCATTACTTAACTAATGGGCTGCTAATTCCTGACGCCCAAACACACAAAAGGTGAAGGGAATGTTGAAATTATTACTCCCTCTAGCTGTCTCAGCTCTATTTGCACAACAATTATTATCACGTTGTTTAAGAAACATGCTTAACCATTAATATATTTACCTGCTTATAATAATGGTATATAAAAAGTTGATATTCAGAAACTACTTGTTACGACGAATTGAACAATATTGGTGTATACCTAACCTACAATCTAGAGGTTACTAGCCTTCAGGCCCAAGCCAATCATCAAGTCCAATGACCACATCATAGACGAACCGAAGAAGGCGGAGCCTTTCTGAGACTAGGTCACGAACCGATAAAGGTGGAACCACGTTTGATAGGTTAACCATGAACCGAGATTGTAGGAACCATGATGCAACGCACTATCTTAGATGGAGGAACCACGTCTGATGGGTTAACCATGAACCAAGATTGTAGGAATTAGAATGCAACCCACGATCTCAGGTGCGAGCAATACTGAACCACGATTGCAGTCGTCTATAAATAAAGAGAGAGTAACACTGAAGAAGGTAAGTAAAGCTAGACTGAGAAATTATAATTCTCTAAGGAAGAGACTAACTTGATCGTCGGAGCCTTTTGCCCAAAATCACTTCTTAGATTTGTTTTGCATGAGACAATACTTCGGAGTGAACATCACTGTTTGTGTGAATTATCCCATCATTTGGTACCGTTTGTGGGAATCAAAAAAAATTTCGTTCCAAGATCATTCATGTAAATTATGGTGGTCACTAGAAGTGAGGGAAGCAACAACCATAAGACATAAGAACAAATGGTTGGATGTAACAAGAGCATGAATCCCAGTCAAAACAAAACATATGTTCCCAGCAGAGAAAAAGGAAATAATAGGGAAGATACAGAAGATGAGGAGGAGGAAGCAGAATCTCCTAACACAAACCAAGAGAAAGAAATGAGAGCGTTCGCAGCATTCCTTGAATCAAACATGGAAAGTTTATAAAACCAATTTCTGACTACGCTCAAGCAAAACTCACCAAGGGTGAATAAAAGACAAAATCAAGGGTATGCGAGTCTGATGTATGAAGATGAGTTAAAAGAGATAGTGGCAAATTACGAGGAAGACAAATCACCATCGGCATCTCATTACGAGATTTTAAGATGCCAAAAGATTTAAAACTTCTTCTACATGTTAAAAGTTACGATGGAACCGCAGATCCGAAGGAATTCCTGCATTCATAATGCAACGGCATGAGATTTCGCAATGCATAAATCGAATTGGTATGCAAGGCCTTCCCGATTTTCTTATCAAGAACAGCGATCATATGGTATGAGGACTTGCCAAAAGGAAGCATTAAGTCCTGAGCACAGTTTTCAAAGATGTTTTTAGGTCATTTCTATCAGAAGAAAAATTTCACCAAAACAATTGCAGACCTAAACAACATAGCTCAACAAAGTGGCGAGAGCCTCGCAGAATATCACAATCGGTTTGTCTCAGAAAGTTTACAGGTTCAAGACTTGTCATTCCAATCCTTTTTGGGCGCATTTACAGGGGGCATGCCTTCAGGAGAATTCTACAAGGAGCTCACAAAAATTATGCTCGAAAGCCAAAGATAGTTGCAGAAGATCGATCAACATGTGAGAATAGAAGAAGCAAATAACTACAAGATAGAGCGGGAGCGAGGTGAGAAGAGAATGAAGGAAGATACACAGAAGGGGTTTATAAAGAATGGGGGGAATATCCCTTTTAAGGGAGAGAATCGGGATCGTGGGGCGTATCATTCCAAGAGCACCCCAGACAAAGTCAATAAAGGAAATATGGCAAGCAAGCATAGAATTATTCCGCAAACCGGAACCAATGATAGCACCCCCTGATAAAATATCCAGGGGATACGACTTTTCTTTCCACAAAGACCATAGCCATGATATCAAATATTGTGAGTTCTAAGAAGGCAGATAGAGGAAAACCTGAGAAACGACTATTTAAGCCAATACAAGCAAGAAGAGGGAGAAAGCCGGTGCAACGAAGCCAACAAGGCGGGGAGTTCCATGGCAAAAACCAGGTCATAGAGAACATACAGGGCAAAAGTCAGAAGATGACGACAATGGTGGATTATGATGAGGATACATCGACTAAGGCTCCAGAAAGGGTTATCCTGTCTATAATGGGTTAACTGAAATCGCTATCCAATAATGCTTAGAAAGCTAAGGCCGGATATTCACCACCACAAGAGCCTACAAATAAAAGGCTTCGTCTAGATGAAGAAATCACATTTAGCGAAGAGGATGCAGTCCCCAACGCCTCGCCACATAATGACCCAGTGGTCATAATTGCTAAAATTGGGAACACAACAGTTCATAGAGTGTTTGTGGATGATGGAAGTACCATCGAAATCTTGTTTGTTGAGTGCTTTGATAAGCTAGGATTCAATAGGACGGATCTAAAAAAGTCAACATCCTCACTTGTAGGATTTACAAGGCGAGCAGAAGCACCATTAGCCATCATACAACTGCCTATTACCATTGGCGAAAGTGATAGAAACTACAACATCATGTGTGATTTTGTGGTTATGGACACACCAAGTCCATTCAATTCCATTATTAGAAGGCCCAGGATAAACACAACGAAGGTAATATAGTCTTCATACCACTTAGTAATGAAGTTTCTGACTCCAGCCTGAATCACAACAATAACAGGAAACCATTAAACGACAAGGCAGTGTATGGAAATTGCAATGAAAGTAGGGAAAAGCTCGGAGCAAACTAATATGATCAACGATGTCTCAGATAGCATCCTATTCAAGCAATGCAAGTCAGCAGTTGATCTGTGAGAAGAGACTGGAGTTGTCGCTCTAGACGACGAAGACACTTCCAAGTGCATCAACATTGGGAAGCATCTTTCCGATCAGGAGAAACAAAAAGTGATAAGAATCTTGCGAAGTCATAAAGACACATTTGTGTGGAGTGTACAGAACGTGGAAGGAGTTAACCCAGAAATCACAACCCATTCCTTGAACATTAGTGATTTAGTTAAACCAGTCAAACAGAAGCAACAAAGTTTCGCTAGTGATAGGCAGAAAGCAATCAAAGAAGAAGTCACAACTTTGCTTCAAGCTGGTATACTGAGGGAAGTAACATATCCGAAGTGGTTAGCGAACCCAATGATGGTAAAAAAGTGGACACAATATGAAGAATGTTCATAGACTTCACCGATTTAAACCAGGCATGCCCAAAGGATTGTTATTCTTTGCCTAATATCAATCAGCTAGTCGAAGAAATAGCCGGGTACGAAGTCCTAGCCTTTTTGGATGCATATAAATAATACCACCAGATACTGATGAATCCTGAAGATGCGGAGAAGACGGCGTTCATAACAAGCTTCAGAATATTTTGTTAAGTGAAAATTCCATTTGGACTAAAAAAATGCAAGGGTAACATATCAGAGAGTGATTGACAATGCATTTCGCAATCAAATAGGGCATATCGTGGAAGCCTATGTTGATGATATGGTTGTTAAGAGTAAAACTTGATGTAGCTTCAGGGGGCTTGAATGAGACATTAGACACACTGAGAAAGGTCGGCATAAACTTAATCCTGAGAAGTGAATAGTTGGAGTAGGCACATAGAAATTCTTAGAATATAAGGTACCCTCAAGGGGAATCGATGCCAATTCTGAGAAAATACAAGCTATAATTGATCTTTGTTGACCACGAACAATCAAGGAAGTACAAATATTAATGGGATCCTTGGCAGCATTCATTAGATTCGTTTCGAGAGCAGCCAAGAAACATTTTCCACTCTTTTAAGTCCTAAAGAAAATAAAGAAATTTATCTGGAATGAAGAAAGTAAAAAAGCATATGATTCTTTGAAGGAACAACTCCAAGCGCTGATCACATTGAATTCACCAATCCCAGGAGAAACCTTATATCTATACCTGGTAGTCTCAAAGAACACAGTCAGTTTGGTTTTAGTATGGTAAGAAGCCAAAAACAAACACCAGTACACTAAATCAGCATAATACTACAAAGTGCAGAGAGAGTATGCATATCGGTTAATAGATTAATCCTAACCTTATTAAACTCAATAAGAAGGTTGCGAACTTACTTTCAGAGTCATGAGATAGTTGTCTACATTCTTAGCAAACCTGAAGCATCTGGTGGAATGACCAAGTGGGCTATCGAGTTGGGGAAATATGAAATCCAGTTACAACAACAAACTGCAATAAAGGCACATACCTTAGAAGACTTCATCGCAGAGATGATGAGCGAATATGCGCAAGACAGGAAGTACCAGCAGAACCTAGGAGTCAACAAAAATAAGTCCAAGTGGGTGGATGTTGTATGGAAACTGTTCGTGGATGGAGCATCTAGCAAGGAAGGATGTGATGCAGGACTACTATTAGTCAACCCATAAATAGGGGAGCATAGACATTCACTTCTTTCGACTTTCCACTCACCAACAGTGAAGAGGAATATGAGACATTAATATGCATATTAGACAATAAGGATGAATGTCAAAGTGTTTGGAGCTTTACCGATTCATAGATAGTAGTACAATATGTTTAAAAAGACTACGAAATACGAGAAGAACTGATGAGACGTCAAATTCATGTGTTTTCTGAAGCATTTAACATATCTTTTGTTATCTTTTTGTTGTAAGATTGCTAGATTTAGCTAGATTTACA
>JAULKM010044211.1:0-13027 GCA_032355605.1 Rubia tinctorum
TGCATTTATTTGAGTGGTGCGAGATTCTCAAATAAATAAAGATCCGATTTTCCGCAATCCAGAGTTTTCGCAAGGAGATTCATATCAAATGGGTTGCTGGTTGTTGATCTCTGAGTTTTTTGATTCTTGATAAGAATTGAAAGCTCAGCTCTTCTTTCAATACATCTAAGAATAGTTCCTGCATCAAAACTGGCATTCGAACGAATTAACCATGAGTTTTGAAACTGTAATGAATTGACCCATCGTTGCATGGTATTATCCATGGACGATGATTTTTTCACGTGAAAAGTATTTTCATTCACATTATTCAAATAACGTAGGACAAATTGGAAAAAGAGGAAAAGTAACGGTGGTTGCATGAAATAACATTGTTTTCAGTGATTCAGCCAGTATATTTTTTTTAATTCAGACCACTCGTAGTGGGGGGAATATATAGGCTTTCCAAATCAAAAAAAAATAGATACAATTTACAAAAGTCCAATTATTAAATTTCAACTGCAGCTAGAGTTTTAGTTTGATAAAAACTCTACCATCTATGAATCTTCAGATTTTCTTCCAAAAATAAAACTGTTAATACTGCTAGAGTTTCTAAATCGATTCGTAAGATTGTACATTAGTCAGTATGGACACCATTGATGCAAAAGTTATAAGACTACACTCCTTTTTAGTGAAATGTTAAAAAAAATCGCTGGACGATACTACAGTGAAACATCCCTCTCCTTTTCTAACTTCTAAGTTACTATGGAGATCAAGGAGCTAGCCATAGTTGCAATATCCGAATACATTTAGTACTTCATTTCGTACTTGGATGATTATATAAATTCCGGATATGAGAAATATTGACCAATGATAGATTGACAGAAGAGGAACTTTTGCAACAAAATGCACATCTACAGCATTACTTTTGTGGAATATACGTGTGTGGATTGAGTTTGCTGGAGGCTGCAGTCAAAAAGGCTTGTATACTCCTCCACCGTTTTTCTAAACATAGATCAATTTTAATATAGTTTTAATTTTGAGAAAATGTCCAGAATAGTATCCACTTTTAATTGAAATTCATATTTTGATATTTTATTTTTAAAAATTGTTCTTATAAGATATTCACTTTTTCATTAATGTCCAGAAAAAATATATTTATTAGTTAAATGTGGATACCGTTATGCCACAATTTTAATCTAAATTGGTACCATTTTTCGCTGAAAGGTACTTCTTTGAGACATAAATGAAAAAGTGGGTACATCTTAAAGACAAATTAAATATTGGGTATCAAACTATGAATTTCGATTAAAAGTGGGTACCATTTTTTATATTCTCTCTTTTAATTATGATAAGCCTATATTGATTTCTAACTGATGTGGGGGATTCCTTCCATGCCACCATAATTCCCAGGGTCGGTGTTAGTTTGTTTGATCATCCTGCACACATGCAGATAAAATCTCGGGAGTTCCTGGGACTAAACTTCGACGCTTCAGTCTGTCTTAGTTCCTAATTACTGTTTTTACAGGAAAAATGTCATTACCTTTTTCATTGTCCCTAGTCTCTATTTATAGTCAGTGACATATGTGATCATGGTACACATTAGCTGATTAATTGTGTCATCATGATCCACGTCGTGTTCCTTTTATTATCGGACATCATGTGGTCTTGTTGAGATGATCGTGTGCACTGATAATCTTCCTGTGTGAGGTGAGGCATGCCTTCTACTCTGCGGGAGGCTCTTTGTGTTCGCTGGAGCAAGATGTTAACTTTGAATTTAGGTTTCGATTTATTTGGGGAGATGTATGCCACTAACTATTAATTTTAATGAATGATTTTATCAAAATTCAATCTTGGCAAATGAAATCTTTCCAAAAAAATATAGAAAATTAGTGCACTTTTCAACACAGATATTGTTTTTTTAAACTGAATATTGTATTTTATAATTAAAACTTTTTATTTTTTATAAAAAATTCTATCATTGCAACATTCAAATATAAATTATCATGTGTCTGAATTGAAATGTATAATATTTAAATTTAAATTTGCAATGTATAAGTTAAAAATAGTACAGCAGCTAATTTAAAGTATATCATAATTTTTCACAATTATAAAATGCCATTTTATATAACATTTTTTAATAATTAATCAAATTTTATTTACTCATTATATAAAACATTTTTAAAATAATTAATCAAATTTTATTTACTAATTTTTAATTCATTAACAATTTTTAATCAAACCAAGCATTACATGTTAATTAAAAGAAAAATGAAAAAAAAGAAGAGCATATAAGCTCATTTCGTAATAAAGGAAACGTTGCGGGAGACAAGAATGAACCCTTTTATCAATTGCACATCTCATCAGTACCCAATTAAGGCAGGAATATTGATCCAAATCAATTGTACTACTATGTAATAATACCTTACCTACACATGGACATGCACCCACAACAACCCACCAAAAAAATCATCAATTGTACGTAGCTCCTTTGATTTTAGATAAAGTTTTGGGAAAAATCATATTTCCATAAGCACATGAAAAAATAGAATTTAATTACAATAATAGGAAATTAGAGGTTTATATTCAGCTGTAACTGCAAGTGAAACATTTGAGTTTTGATTAGAAACACTACATATTTAGAGTAAAACATATAAATTCGCTGGTTAATTCCGAATTTGACCCGCATTTTAATTGTTTTACTTGTTTTAACTAGAAGATGAAACATAAGCTATGGAAAAACCAAAAACTCAAGTGCAATTTTACCATAAAAAGATGAAAAATTCACAGGTTAAAGAAATTAAAATCCAGTTCAAATTTGGTTATAAGCTATTTGGCTAAAGTCATGCACCTATTTGAGCCAAGAATTATTGTTTTGTAATCTACAATATGTAGCTGAGTATTTCACCTAACTTTTGAAACAAATGCAATGTAATGGGGGTAAGAAAATCTAGTTGTAAGCCAAGTTATACCGTTTCTAATGTTGGATATGGTGTTGACTATTTCTTGTCAATGAAATTATGAGAAATAAATGCAAGATATGGGTTAGAAAGTTCAAGTTGTAAGCCAACTTATACAACATCTATGCTACTAAGTTGAGTAATATAATGGACCAAATTTATCTCAAACATATGCAAAAGTATGATTAACAAATACAATGTGTAAGGAAAGTAATACGACATTTACAGTGACTTTACAACATGTATTTTTTTCCGAATTCAGTAGTCTCCTTTCGTGGATTTGGATTTTTTTCCAAACCTGACTTCAACTTTCAACCTGACTTCAAAGTAACTGCACGAAGCTGGGGCTAATAAAATCTTACCATTTGTCATTATTGGGGCTTGATACTAAGTTATATACTACCTTCTGGCATAGTTTTATAGTTCATATTCATAGTTTTAAATCAAATGCATTTTTAAGTACAAACAATACGTATCGTAAGGTAACAACAAATACATATTCTACATAAAATATTCAGCATTATTTTGTGTGTTTTGATAATGTTCGCCACATGTTTTTTACATGTTTGTAGCAGTTAAATTCACACATTCACTGCTTCAAAATTTTCATTCATGTCGAATTCACGCACTCACTGCTTGCAGTAATTGCCTTGTTGAGTATAGTTATAAAGTTAGTTGTTTGAATTTCTCTGACACATAGGCTACGTAACGTTTCATTAATTTTGATTTCAATTAATTTTTCAACATTGAGGATTTGAAGTTCTTGTAGCTCAAAATGGAGATCACAAATCAGCCGTTCGATCAGAGGAATATGGTCGTAGGCTTCATAAGAGTGGCCCTGAACAACAGAGATCAGACATGAAGGATTTGGGATTTGAGATGATACGAAGTGAAGAAACGGTAGCTATGCTGGAGAAGAAGAAGAATGACGACAAAGAAGAAGATCCGACAATTGTTTGTGTTATAACCTAATCTGTGAATTGTGACCCAACCAAAGTTAATATCCTTGTCCAAGTTTTCCAATAGCAATTAGGTATGTGACGTGTTTATAACTTATGGACAAGTCACCTGTCGGAATACTTTCTCCAGTCTATTAGTGGTGGATTAAAGTCAACAATTAGAAAGAAATGGAAAACATATTTTATTATGTGACAAATTTAAACAATAAGTTTTTAAAAGTTAAAGATGAAAATAAATACTTTCTCCAGTTCTAAGATTTTTTAAAAATATTAATACATTATTATTTAGATTATGGTATATATGACCCAATCAATACTAGGTATTCAACAAGGTACGGAATCTCCAGGAATCAATACTAGGTACTATCATCATTTAAAATGAATTAAACACATCAGTCACGCCGTATGTGAGCAACGACCTTTTCTTTTTTAGTTTTGATAGTTCCTGGAAAAAGCTGGAATCTATGCCGGAACTGCCACCTATATAGAAGACATTTAAGAAGCACCGATAATTCTTAGATTTAGGTGAAAGATCACCATTACCTTATCAACGGCTTACAGCAAAGGTACGTTCACATGTTATAAACTATTTCTACCAAGGATGACTTGTAGCAAAGGTATGTTCGCATGTTACAAATTAATCTTGCAAAGAATAGACGCGTAGTGCTAAATACTATAGAGGAGAAGGAACGAATGGGCTCTTCAAAAACCTAAAGGACGAATAGGCCCTTGGAAACCACCCCTCTCATTAAGCGAGGAAGAAGTAAAGGCGAGAATGGTCGTGCATTCTCCCACTGCACCACCTCTATTCCCCACCCAATAACCCCACGAGCCTATGAATATTTACCATCCTCCCCATAAAGTAGAGTAGGTATAAGGGCAAGCAATGGTCACTCATTCTACCACTACACCTACTCCACCCCATAACCCAGTTAAAGGAGCTCATGAGGGAATTCCTCCTTCACAAGTTTTTCAACTGAGTAGTCTATCTTCCTCCCCAGCTTCAACCCCTGCAAGTTTGAATAACTATCTCGCACTACCTTCCTTCAATGCTTGTGAGCCTCACACACATAGGAAAGAGTCCATTGCATCCTTCATCTCAGACCCTATCCTAGCAAGTTTTACCGAACGTACTGCTAAGAGCACATAGGAAATAAAAAAACAATGCTAATATCTTAAGTCGAAATGACTCATAAAAACATCAAGTAACTAAGAATGCTTACTGTAAACATGAATATTTTCAGGACACCCATTAAGGAGAATAAACCAACCTTGCACCACAACCAACAGAGCAAGCTATCTAACTCCTCCATATATGTCAATTTATTACATACCCAGTGAATCTCCCGACCTAGATATGGTATAGCTCCGGAATACCTATCCCCTTAACCGAAAACCCATATATCCCTGAGATATCATGATGAGACGGTAATTGCATGTTTTCTTAGTACAATTAGCACCACTTTTGTATGTTTTATTGGTGGTTAGTTAAGTTTATGAGTGTTTAACACAAATGGGGGTTAATACCACTTAGGTTGGTTATTTGTCTTAACCCTCCTATTTTGTGAAGAATTTGTAATCTAATAGGATTTTTGGTCAATTTATGTTTTGTGAGCTTGTGGAAAATCATCATCGGAGAGGCCATCCGCAAGAATGGTAGTAGATAGAAAGACAACTGGAAGGTTGGTTGTAGAAATTAAGGCCATTGGATTTAATGGTACAAGATTGAAGTGTTCATGAGAAGAAAGAAGCAAAAAGAGCAAGTTTTCAAGCAAATGAGTTAGAAGTGTTCATAGAGCATGGATTGTGCCAATTGGCATAGACCATGCCACTCAGTTTCCCTAGAAATAAAGGTCTAGTGAATGGACCGTGTAATTTTACACGATACGTGTAAATCAGAAGGCAAAGTTGAAGTCCTAGAAAACGGACCTTGCGTGTTTCTCAGTTAGCTTGAAATAATTCCTAGGGAATTGCAAAACCCTCGACACGGTCTGTGCTACTCTGTTGACTAGGGTTTTGCACAACGGGTAAAAGGTTTCTCTCTCCTCCCACTACATAAAGGAATCTTATCCATTGGACAAAGAGATAGAGGTGGATCTTATTTACTCTCTAGATATTTTTCTCTCTTCCTCCATTCATTACATGATATTTATGGCTTCTAAACCCATTTATGCTATGGGTTCGATTAGGGTAGTGTAATTTATTACTTGGGAGCATATGTAAATATGTTTTAGCACTTTATTTGTGATACTCTTAGATTCCTTTCTATTGAATGCTTCTATTATCATACTTAATTACTGCTTGAATGTTGATGCTTACGATTGTGCTAAGATTGAGATTAGGATGCACACTTGATTGACTTATTTGCATGATTTAGTGCTAGGCTCAGGAATGAACCCAAGAGTATTTCATCTTTATTTTGGTTTGGTCGAAGGTCGAAATTTAAGGTCACTGAATGTTGACACGTGTATCTTGGATTGAATTAAATGTAATCTCGTGTTGAGTTATTCTACGAACGATACGAGGTTTACTCGGCGAATGAGTCAGTAATGTCATTGACTATGTTGGGGTAGTAGGATAATACTTAAAGGTCATGTCTCGTATTTGTAGTAACTAGGCGGGGAATGCCCCTAGAGTTAATGTGAGGTACTAATGTCCTAAGTGGCACAAGATGGACTTAGTATGGGTATTCATGGTGTAGGTCCTGGTGATTCATGGTACTCCTTGCGCGTGTCCGCGGGTTAATTAACCTTAGGACTGAGTGCTAGAGGTGGTAGTGAAAGAGCATCTCTAGCTATACCCGTTAGAGGTGAGAGTTTGAGGAGGGGGCGGAACCGAGGTGTGACAGACCAAGGGATTTCCTGAGGAATCAAATATCTCTACATTGTGTGATAGCACATTAGATAGATAATATGTCTTAAATGTGGATAGGAGTCACGGATCAAATATAATCGTTAAACATGTGATGCAAATACCTTAAGGCTTTTATTATCATTTATACTTCGTAGTTATATTTACATGTTCTTAGTTTGTAGTTTAATCATTTCAAACAAAAAAAACTTATTTTCTCTACGCCTGACACACCCACATGGCGACGCTTGTGTGTGAATTACGCGACTCTATCTTTTAAACCTCTTGATTTTCTGTGGAAGGCACTCGATCTTACCACTTGCTAATTTCTAGTAGTTACGAGTAAAGTTGGGAGCAACATATAATTCTTATCTTTTTTCATAAGGGCCCGAGTTTCCAACGACGCTCGGGCCCCCACAATATCATAAACAAATCACCTCCAAATAAACCTTTCCTAAATCAAGGTTCAAATAAACCTTCCTACAGCATCTATACTTGAAAATTTGTTGATAGTGACAATATACTAAAGGGGTATTTAAAGGGGACATTTACAGGTATTTAAAGGGGTATGAACTTGTCAGGAGCTGATTTTGTTTATTATCATTATTTGAAAGGAGTCAATCACATCAAATTAATTTATTTTGTTATACTAAAAATATGTGAATAAAATTTAATAAAAAAGTGAATTTATTAATGAATAAACGAGAGTTTTTTTTATCATATCTGGAAAATACAAGACATTTAAAAATAGACTAAAAGAAAAACTATGATCATAAGTTAAACACATACTAGTAAACAATTTACAAACTTTTTCCATAATTCTTCATGTTCAATCCATACCCCAGCCGCTATGCCCGCTACTAAGCCTTCAGTACACTTTGTGGATGAGGTTCCTCTAATCCCAGCCCTTCTTGTTAACATTTGGCATCTCCAGATGCAATTCTCCCTCCATCCCACCTAAAAGTTCATACTATCTATTTTATCTGCCTTAATTAAATTCACGATTTTACTATTTTTTATTTGGATTAAAACTTATGGCAGAAATTTGCCCAAATTATTTCAATTCTTTACTTTCGACAGAAATTTGACCACATCAACATACATAAATATTCGTGCAAAAAGATGATATAAATCATTGGTTGAAATGAATGTAGTATGAATGTGTTCAGGTTTTTAATGTAGGGGAAACTAGCACCACCAGCTCATGAGCTGGCTGCAAATGCAATGAATAGCTTTAAATAAATACTTATTCGTACCATCAGTTTTGGCATATTTACTTTTTAAAAGTAAAATTGGGTCAACTTTGATCATAAATATAAATTCATATATTTATAACAAAAATATCACGTGATATTTTAAAATTCAACTTAACGTCTATTTTTTGAATATCAATTTCGTATGCGGAATTGTTATATGTAGTTAGTGATATTAACGGTCAAACATGATCATTGAAAATCGTGAAAAAACAAATATCCCAAAACTCGTGGGACGGAGGGAGTACTAATTAATAAGTAATAGGGATATAATTGATTTAGAATCATCATAAGAAAAAAATACTCATTCGGATTGGTTTTGTATATACATGTTGCATATTTGGTTAGGTTTTGTATACCCTTTGTACTCACTATATATCAATACACACAGCCACAATTATTTGTGGGTTTATCATGATATCAGTTAGGTCACTCTAAATATTCCTAACTTTTACCCAAAAATTTTCCAAATTTTATCCCTTTTCCCATCTTTTCTGATCTTCAGCCGCCGCCCACCCGCCGCTCTCTCCGGATCACTTCCGTCACCTAGTCGCCAACTATCTTCGATTGGAATTTGGATGCCGCCGCCTACACGCACCGTCTCTCCACCGATCACACGAGGCTGATCCACACGGTGCTCCTACTCTCCATCTGTTGTTGTTGCTGCTCCTGTCTTTTTCCATGCATGAAAGTTAGATCAGTCGTCCAATGCCAATCGCTAGCTTGTTGTGTGATTGGAGCAATTTTATTTTTCTTTTGTATTTGGATCTGTTACTGCTCGTTCCTGATGATGTCTATTTTGCTTCCTTTGTTGATCAGTTGCATCACCATCAAACTTGATGGTTCCAACTACTCCCACTACCGTACTCAGTCTATTTTACATACTACTAAGTTAATTGGTTTTATTGATGGATCTATGCCCTGCTCCGATTCCCCCACAGATTCACCATCTAAGGGATCCTCCCACATATTGAGAACCAGTTTTCTACCACCATTAATTTTTCAGGGTGATAGTCGAACCGAGTTTCTAAATCATCACATTCGATCTCATTTTGCGTCAAAGGGCATTCATCACAAGCTTTCTTGTCCTTACACTCCAGAGCAAAATGGTAGTGCAGAGAGGAAGCATCGCCATATTACTGTGACACGTCTATCGATGCTCTTTCATTCTGTCCTTCATCATTCCTTTTTGTATGATGCATTTTCAACAGCAGTCTACATCACCAACAAACTGCCTACTCCGGTTTTATCTGGTCAGCCTCCACTCTCTGCAATTTTTGGCACTACTCCTGACTATTCCAATTTTCATCCATTTGATTGTCGAGTTTTGCCGTATTTGAGGCCCTATGCTGCACATAAAGTAGAACTTCAGAGTATGAATGTATATTTTTGGGTTACATTTCACAGTACAAGGGTTATTGCTGTTTTGATCCTCTTACGAAGATGGAGTGCATCACTCACCATGCTCGATTTGATGAGATGTTTTTTCCAGCTATCCACACTGGTACTGTCACTGTTCTGTCTTCGTTGGATATTTTTGCATTTTTGGAACCTTCGTCAGTCCCTTTTGAGGTGTTTGATCCATCTTCTTCACCTGAATTTCCCACCATTTTAGAAAATTCTGATTAACACACTGTACCGGGAGCTCACGGTATATCTAAAAATTTCCAATGTTTTTTGCATGACAAACAACTATGTCCTCCGCCAGCTCCACCATCGCACGCGCCACACGAGCAAAGGTCACCGCCAGCGCGTGCAGCTCATGCGAGACCAGACGCGTCTCCAGCTGTTATCTCCGTGGCTCCGGCGCCAGTCCAGTCACCGCCAGTTGCCTCTTCAGTGCTTCCGTTATTGCAGCGTCATCGGCTCCATTGCCCTTGGATTTTGCACCCACCTTGAGTTCCGCGCCTACCTTGGGATCCGCGCTATCTCCGATGTTAGGTTCTTCTTCTCGTCATCCGATGGCTACTCGATCTCGTACTGACTCCTTGAGATACAAGGAATTTAATGAATATGATATTTCTGGTTTACTGAGTGCTTTATTTGCTAAGACCGAGCATTGAAGTTATCGCTCAGCTGTCAGGGATCCTGAATGCCATGCTGCCATGGATTTCGAGATGGATGCTCTTCACACTCAGCAGGCGTGGGATTTGGTTCCTCATCCATCCAATGCAGTGTTGTTGGTTCCAAATGCATTTATATTTTAAAGTATAAGGCTAATGGCTCTCTGGACAGGCATAAAGCAAGGTTAGTTGCTTAGGGTTTTTAGCAATTGCCTGGTTTTGATCATGATCATTCGTTTAGTCCTATGGTAAGGCATGTGTTGTTCTGTCTCTTTTTGTCACTCGTAAATGACCCTTACAACAGTTTGATGTTAAGAATGCATTTTTAAATGACATTCTTGACTCCCTAGTTTATATATAATAATCTGCTGGACACAAAGACCCGATGCGTCCTAATTTTATTTGTCGTTTACGCAAGGTCATTTATGGTTTGAAAAGAGCTCCTCGAGCTTCGTTTCAACGTTTTAGTTCATTTTTATTGGCCTAGATTTTGTATGCAGTGCCTCCAATACATCTTTTTTTTTGTATTTTCACAGGGTGCCTCATTGCTCTACTTGTTGGTTTATGTTGATGGCATTATTCTTACTGGGAATGATGGTCGTCTCATTCAAAAATGTATTGATCGAATTAATCAGGAATTCAATATTACCGATCTTGGCACTCTGCAGTATTTTTTGGGTTTAGAGATTGTTCGTACTTCCGATGGCTTATTCCTTGGCCAGGCCAGGTACGCCAAGGACATTTTATTGTGTGTTGGATAAAGAATTCCGCACCAATTTCCATTCCTTTTGTGGCTTGTTCGCAGCTTGTTAGCTCTTTTAGTAAGCCATTCAGAAATCCCACACTTTCTCGTTCTTTGGTTAGTGCATTTCATTATCTGTCGATTACACGCCCCGGTTTTTTCTATGTTGTAAACACGGCCAGTCAGTACATGCAGGCTTGTACTGATAACCATTTTTCAGACTGTTACTCAAATTTTGCGCTATGTGCGTGGTACTCTCCACTATGGTATTCAATTTCATGCAAATTCGTCGGCTTTACCGGTTATGGGTTTTTTCTGATACTTATTGGGCACGTTGCATTAAGACTCATAGGTCTACATATGGTTATGCCATTTTCCTGGGTGGCAACCAGGTTTCTTGGAGTTCAAAGAGGCAACCTACAGTTTCTCGTTCTAGTTCAGAATTAGAATATCCTGCTATGGCAAACACAGCTGCGGAACTAGCTTGTTTGATGAATCTACTTATGGATTTACGTGTATCGACTCGTGCACAACCTGTTTTTCACTGTGATAATAATAGTTCTCTCTTTCTTGCTCAGAATCTAGTTTAACATAAGAGAGTCAAGCACATTGATATTGATTGTCATTTTGTGCGTGAGATGGTGTCTTCTGGCAAACGCATGGTTGCTCATGTTTCTACGGACTTACAGCATGCTGGCATCTTTACAAAGTGGTTACCTCATCCTCAGTTTGAGTTGTTACAATCCAAGCTTTGTGTTGCGACCAGTCATACGCTTCGCTTGAGGGGGGAGGGTAATAGATATATAATTGATTTAGAATCAAAATAAGAAAGGAATACCCTTTCTGATTTATTTTGTATATATCATGTACCATATTTGTTTAGGCTATATATACCCTTTGTACTTACTATATATCAATACACACAGCAACAATTATTTTTGGGTTTTTACATTCTATCAAGAAGTGCTGATGATAAAGAAAAAAGAAATCTTTGTGCTAGTTCTCCTTCCGTCTGAACTCAATTTGCTCTTTTTGGTCAATTATTTCAATTCATATTTGACCACCGATAACTTTAGTTACGTATATTAACAATGTATAAAAATTTGTTATTTATAAATACATGATGCAAGGAAACTAATAATATCTCACATTATGATATTGGGCTTAGATACTAATTGAATTTTATGATCAAATATAATTTAAAAATATTGACCTAAAAGAGTGTAAATAGAACTAGATCAGGGAGTATTCCTAGTTTTAGTTAGTTAGAATTACGTTGGCTTCCTTTGTTGTACGGAAAATAGATACAAGCGGCTCGCTCTTTTGTTTTTTTTAATTAAAACATCCACCAATGGTGAATGGGAGATATTAATTGGGCTCTCCTAACCCGACATACATTCCCAAAAAAGGAAATAATACAACAAGATTACATACAAGGGTGTAAAAAGGAACACCCGAAGTGATTCTAGTGATCATTTTGGATGTGTTTCTTGAAATCAATCTCCACTCCACGTGTGAATTGATTCATGCCAGACATCCAATAAGATCAAGCTAGGAAGATAGAGCACAATTACCGAGTACCATGTCTTAATGAAATGTACAATTGTCTACATAAAATTGTACAGTTGAGTGAGGTGCATCAAAATAAGTGAATCCAGCTATTCAAAATGACAAACAACATCTCTGTATTAGCAGCTAATAAATTGATGTGGAGGCTAAAACTAAACATCTCAACACATAGATGGATGTAGAATCTGCTCAAAATTTTGGAAAGGTTCGCCATATACATGGAGTCCTTATGATAGGTTTCCAATTCCTGGAAAAGAAAAACATTAACCATGCATCAGTAGTAACCATGCATATGTTAGGTGTGAACCCTTATATTAGGGAACTGTTGTTTTTCCAAGCAAACAAATCCCCTAATCTGTTGGTTAAGCTGAGACCAATCAAAGAAACTCTCATTAGTGTGCAGCTTAAAAATAGCATCTGCCACCTGATTTGCTTCCCTGAAAGTGTGAATGAGCATCGTAGAACCAAGGAGTTTGTGAATATGATAAACCATGTCAAATAATTTCCAGTGTGCTAAGTAAGGATCAGATACCATGTTTAGAGCATTGAGACAATCTGATTCCAAAACAGTATTAGCCGAAAATAATTGTGCAAAGAGCAAACCATGATGTATAGCAAGTAGCTCAGCATGTAAAGCTGAATTAGCTGTTAGGCT
>JAULKM010044222.1:0-29189 GCA_032355605.1 Rubia tinctorum
CTAGTAACGTGGAGGGGTGGGCGCGGGGTGCTGGGGGTGACGGGGCTGGGCAGAGGTGGAACTAGGGTAGGTGGGGGAGTGGCGGGTGAGAGGTGGCGCAAGAGCTAGGGTTGAGTGATGGCGGGGGGAGAGGTGGCGCGTGGCACAGAGGAGTGGGGGGAGGGGTGAGAGGTGTGGAGGCGGCGAATGTTGAGGAGGCGACGGTGGCACGACGGGTTTGGGCGGAGGGGATTGGTGCAGAGATGGTGACGCAGGGTATAAGGATGGCTCAATTAAAGGTGTGTTGAAGGCTCTGTAGATTGTTCGTATGGCTCCTGAGGAAGAGAAGATGACTCGACTTCACTATCGTAAGATTTACTTTTTCTACTTGAGCTTTGATGAATTTAGGGCTTTTTGAACTATTTTAATGTTCAAATTAGGCTTAATTTAGGTTTTTTAGCTCTACTAGGAAGGATGAATCTTATGCTGTTGTACTTTAAAGCTACACATTGAACAAGAAATATTCAGGGGTTTTGTAGCTCAGAGTGATGAAAATTGTAGAGTTTTAATCAATGTTTTGTTTCTCGGATTTGTTTTGAACATCTCGGCCAACATTCATTCTCCTTTGATCCAATATACTTTGGTGTGATTTATTGTATTGTACAGTATCATATCAGTCTTAATATGGCTTTTGTGGTGTATTTGCTAATTGCTGTGAGATTCCGGCGGACATGAAAGGAGAAAAGGGCGCCGGAGTTTGGAATTTCAAACGGAAGCAGAGGCCGATGATTTTGGCTGTCGGGGAAGAAAGGAAACATATTTCCTTATTCAAATTAATCAGGTTTTTATTAAGAGAGGGGTATAATAGTCAGGGGAAAAATATGTTTTTAGTCCAGGGGTATTTTTGTCTTTTCATTATTAGTCAATGATAGACTTGCATCGGTCAACACCGAAAATTGGCCAAATGGGTAAAACTGTACATTTTGACTAAAACATAGGGTTACTTCTGCAATTTCAGATTTTACAAGGTCATTCATGCAGTTTCTCAATCTTATATGATCATTTTTGCACTTTCCCTAGGTTATTTGGGGTTATTTCCAAAATATTAAGAGTCAAGTACTAAAATAACTCTAACTTTAGACTGAAAGTGGCAATTTAATCCCGCAACACGAAAAAGTGTCAAAATAATCCTAACTTTTTTAATGTATGAGTCAATCTAATCCTACTTGCCGTTGACTTGAGTGTTAAAGAAAATTTTGACCGGAAGTTAAGGAAATAATCTTTTAACCCTGAATTTTTAAAAAACAAAAAATGGAACAAAAGAAATGTCCTTGAATTTTATCTTTTTCCTTGTCTCTTTCCATGGTCTTTCCTTGCACCATGACCACCCAGACGAGGCCATTGACGCTGTTGTACCTCGTAGATCTCATGCTCTACGTCATCAACTACGCCACCACCCACGAGACACAGGAGGTCTCCATCACCGTCAACCCCACTTTCAGTAGGGTGGCGGTTAGGGTTTACTATATGCTTTCCAGCTGTGTGTTGGGTTGCAAATCGAAGGGACGATCTCCGCCGGAGTCGATGCCCGTGGTGGAGGTCACCTGTGGTGAAGCCCAATGTGGAGGAAACCGTTGGCGCCGCCACCTGCGGCGGTGGATGGGTGGAGAGTTTTACTCTGGCACTGAATTTGAGAGCTTTGTGGTGGTGGAGGGTGAAGGAGAAGGTCAATCTGGGTTGGGGTTGGCGTTCGATTTGGGCTGAGTGGCGGGGCTGGGGAGGTATTAATCTGAGCTAAGAGGTGACAGAGAGTTGTGAAGAAAGAAGCCGTTGGTGGAAGTGGTTAAGGTAGTTAGTACTAAGTCACACTTTTATGTTAAAAACTCCATCTGTCTCATAGAAATTGACACAAATTCTATTTTTGTCCGTCTCACAGAAATTGACACAATTCAATTCTTACCTGAAGTGGCAAAAAATGTTCTTATACATTACTATATTATCCCTCAAAAGATTGATTAAATTTACTAGTCAACTCTTCCATTACCAAAATACTCTTCATTTATTTTCCATCAACACTTCCACCTCATCTTGCATAAAATACCGATCCAATATTAATTGTGCCAATTTATATGGGACAGAGGGAGTAGAAGTTAGAGGAGATGAGAAGCATGTTGAATGTGTTCTTGATCTTTGTACTTCTTCAATAATACTTTCCTGATTTCTTCCTCATATTTTTTTCCAATTCTCAACACTATTGCTGCAATTTTACTGATAAAATATTAATATCCAATTGAGATTGTTACAAAAGTAAAAAGACTGAAATCTTATAAAATATAAAGGGCTAATAAATAAATTCAGGCCCCCTGATAATTTTGGGCCAAATGTGAGCGCACAACCCACACCGGTCCCGGACTAGGCATAATCTTGCTCTTTATAGGTAAGTTTTGGTGACTTCTGTTTTTGGATTGATGTTGGAGCGTTAATTTATTACTGGGATTCAAATATCAAATTTTTATAATTACAAATTAACTGTTGAGGGAATTTTCTATGTTCAAGAATTAGTGGTACAACTTTTATCTCTTGGTTTCTGTTATGAAATTGTGCATTTGATTGTCAAAAACTTTCCTATACACAACGATTTTTAAGACATTCTTATATGGAAACACTAAATTAATGGTATCTTTCCATAGCTCCGGCTTTTGAATTGATAAGACCAAAAATATTATAGGTTAACTCTTTTCAACATTTATGGTCCATATACCTTCTAAAGAAAATATCACTCTATAATTAAAAGTACTAAATAAATTGATACCATTAGTATATGTGCTACAAGAACATAACCTCTGTTAAAAGTGATACAATAAAATAACATTAATTTTTCATCTATTTATTGTTTTTAATTACCACATACTGATGATAGACATCATGCTTTCCATAGTCGTGATGGTATATTTTTTGTGGATTCAGTTGCATAATTTTCTTGACACTGCACCAAAATATATTTGGAACTTATAAGATATATTTTATTAGTACTAGAATATCTCATTGTGTTCAGTTATACAAATATCATGAGTAAGATTATTGTATGTTGTAACAAATTGGGTCATTAGGTGCTTGACTAATATCAAACTCATTCTTGAATCAATGAAGAAACAAGTGCTTGATTTATTTTAAAATATTTTTAGAGCACACTCGTTAGTTTGGGAGTTTACTTATACTACTACTGCAGTACTTGCTGCGGAGTTACAAACACTTGCTCCAGTAAGACATTCTATTCAAGTGCATTCAGTTATTCAAGTATTTAGGTTTTTTTGAAAATGGATAAATAATTAACTTTCTTGGAAATAAATCAATCTTAAAAAGAAAAATATATTGGGAAACACTTACTAAAATTTTTGAATAATTAATCTCCAAATATAACCCTAATATAGTTAATTTTTTTGTTTTCATTGTCATACAAATGGGAGCCCGTCTCCTGCGAGACCATCTCACAGCGAGATCAAGGTCTAAATTACAAATACAGAAAATCAAAAATATGAAAAATGAAATTCGGGGTTTAAACATAAATATTACATATCTGGTGTAAAAATTAAAAAAATGTAACAAATATCAGGGACTAATATGCAAAAATAAAAAACTACCTTCTTCACCGGCAAGCACATCTTCTTCGGCGAGTCTCTCTCTCCACCGCGCTACATCACTTCTCCGACGTTCTTCAAAGCTTAATCTCACCAGCGTTCCACCGCGCAACCTTCTTCTCTGTCGTTCTACCACAGATCAACCGTCTTCTCCATCAAAATCCTCAATTTACGCAACCAAAAACCTCCTTCTCCGGATGAGTTCCAATCTCCATAATTGTTACTCCTTGTCCACTCTCCTTATTCATTGTTCTTCTCCGACATCGCCTTCTTCTTCTTCGTCGATCCTTATTGCAAAAAGCACTCAATATCGCCATTGCTCGATCTCGCCGTTTGTCCAATTTAACTCCGATTCAGCGTTGTCATAGTAGAGGAATTCACCATAGTTTTTTTTCCGATTCAATCACTGCGACGTTCACCGCTCTTTCGAGCTTGGTTTCCATTGATTTTGAAGTGTCGGGAAGATGAAGAACTGGTCGTAGATGGAGAAAATCCGGCAAAGATATCATGTTAAAATCGGGTTAGGGCAAATGAATTTGGGGAAAAATCATGGGGCGGGTATGGGTCATTTGATTTTGGGCTCAATATATATGTTTTTATTGGGTTATACTATCACTGAGCCCATCATATTTAAAATAGAAAAATCAGTTTAAAAATACTATAATTAAAAACATCAAGCTAAAATACTGAAACGTAAATATCAAATGAAAATGGTTAAACATCGTTTAAAATTATTTCAAATTTTAAAATACATTAATTTTAATAACATCAAATGGAAATAGTTAAACATCAAATAATTAAATGGAAATGGTCCATTGAGTTATTTTAATATAAAAATAGAAAAAAATCAATTAAAAATACCGTAGTTAAAAAATAAACTAAAATACTAAAACGTAAACATCAAATGAAAAAGGTTAAATATCAATTAAAATTATTTCAAATTTTGAAATAAACTAATTTTAATAACATCAAATGAAAATGGTTAAATATCGAATAAACATTATATCATAATAAAATGGTAAAGTATCGATTAAAATAATAAAAGTACATACAAAGTATGATTTTTTTAAAAAATAAACTAATTTTGAAAATCAAAATGCAATATTAAAACATCGAATTAAAATACTAAAACATAAACGTTATAAAAATGGTTAAACGTCAGATGTAAAACATCCAATTAAAATATTAAAAGCACGTGTGGAATATTAAAAAAACATTTCAGATTTTTTTTATATCATTAAACAAAAATGGTTAAACATTGAATTAACATTATATCAAAATAAAAGAGTTAAAAATTTAAAAAATAATTAAAAGTACATCATAATTCTACAAAGATGTAAAACGCGTATGGAAAAAATTAAATTTTCATCATAATTCCATAAAACTAAAAAGTGTAAAACATAATAAAACAACAATACAACATCATTCCAAATCTTAAAATCATCACAAGTTTAAAATTTAAAATTACTAAAATTTAAAATTACTAAAATTATAATCATGTAAAAATATAAACACATTAAAGCAATATATTGAAAAATCATCATAAACAATTAAAAATTCAATTAATTAAAATTATTCTAACATCAAATAAATACAAATCTATTTAAAATAGAAATATATCAAACTGAAACACTAAAGTGTACATATCAAGTGAAAATGGTTATATATCGAATAAAAAATTATATTAAATTAAAAAACGCATTTAAATTGTAAAACATGAGAGAAAAAACTGAATTGTAACCGTAATTTTATAAAAACCAAAATTACAATACATCAATTAACAATTATAAAATGTCATCCCAAAATCTAAAATCATCGCAAGTTTACATTTTAAAAATGCTAAAAGTTAAAATCATGTAAAAAACTTAAAGCATGAAAGTAATATATATATATATATATATATATATATATAAATATCATCATAAATAACTAGAAAGTTAAATAATTTAAAAAGGGTTAAAATCAGACTAAAAAACAAAGACCGTAATAAACATTTGGCTCAAAACCTAACAAAATCCTTACCCGCCCAAATGACCCCCTGCCTCAACCCGACCCGATTCGCCGCCCAACCCCAATCGCCCACCACCGATTCGTCACCTCACCCGCCGTCGTCGTCCTCTTTTCTGTTGGAAACAACGATATCAAAGTCCAATTCGCAACTCGTTGTCAATTCTTACTTTGATTCTGATATCCTTAATCCTTAACCTCCATATCACCGTTGAAATAACTTGTTCGAATTCATCATCTCCATCTCTGCAACACAAGGTTTCCCGGCGACTATCTATAACACAAGATTCAGAGAAATCCTTCAATTCAAACTGGCGAAACTAACGGAGGAAGGATGTGGATATCATTGGTGAAGAAAGGAGGTTGAAAGAGACGAGGATTGAGGCGAAATTAAGCTGGAACATGGACGGAAATGTCACCGTAAAATTGCGAAACCGATAGCTTCGCCGGAGAAATGAAACTTATAATTTTTTGCTGTTTAAGTCCCGAACTTCTATTAATATTTTAAAAATTACCCCAAAAAAAGTAATATTAATTTGACCCCAACTCCAACAAAAATTTCTATAGATGAAACTTCACATTTGTCAGATCTTGTTGATTGTTTCTCACTTAGTTGTTATTACTAAAGTGAACTCCGAAAATTGATTTTGTGTGAAAATATGTATTAGAAAAATATGATGATCACTGATTAGGAAGAAATGATCACGGTACATTACCATGAAGATGAATATATTCTAATACCAACGAAATAATAGCAAATATCAAAATGATCGTGAATTCAAATGAAAGTTGAAAACATGCATGATTTAGTTGCCATGCAAGTTTGATTGATGATATGCATGATTTATTCATATTCTGTTAATGTTTTATTCAGGTTTCTAGTAATGAAAGTCCAACTATATGCAAGAGTAACTGCACGGTGCGGTAGAGCCTATGCAAGATTCTGGTTTTGTTACAACAGTAGCAAGATTCAGGTTTTGGTAATCAGATTTCTATCTATATGCAAGACTATGTAGAAATCAGGTGTCTAGAAGTAGCAGGTTTCTATGTAATATAATGATTTGGATCGGATTAGGTTGTTTAAACTATGTAATACAACGATTTGTTCTAGCAAGTTTCTCTCTGAAAGTTATGGATGCTATTTGGATGCATTTAGGTTAATTAGTTGGACAAATTTATTCACAAAGTATGTTTTGTCAATGTAAATGTGTTTTTACGGGATTTGGAGAGAAAATATGGTGTAAGTTGTAAGTTGTAATTTTCATTGGGCCCAAGGCCACCTTTTCTATTTTCTAAGTGATATTTAGTTTTGGCCCATTACACCTTGTTTGAAAAAAATATTTTTAGCCGAAAGAAATAGGGTGGACTAAAGTGACTAATTTTCTTAGCTTTGGAAATAGAGATAGACGAGACTGAGAGCAATGGCCGTGTACTGGGGTGAAAAACGGGGGGAGGGAACAACTTCAAACTTTGAGAGAAAACTTGAGAGAATGGAGAAATTCTAGGTGAATTGTAATTTTTGTAATCTCGTTTGTCGATCTAGTGGAACCATTCTTGCAGGACGTAGGTGGAAACACCAAACCTGGGTAAAATCTCTCATTTTCTTGCACCTTTTGATTTTCTTTGATGTTTTCAATTGCTAGTAGACTAATTTTTAATTGCTCCTGCACAAAATATATATGTTGTTTGTCGCAACAAATTGGTATCAGAGCAAGGTTGGGCTAAAAATTTGGGTTGGTTTTGTGTGTTTCATGTGCACACCATGTGTTCGGAAAATTGTATTCTTGAAGATTTGGGTTGTTTTGTGATGGCGTTGACCTCGAAAGTGGATATTGAGAATTTTTATGGCTCAAATGACTTTGGGTTGTGGAAAGTGAAGATACTACCTCACCTCGGGAACATTGGTCTCAAGAAAGCTCTAAACGGGTCCGATAAGCTTCTGACGACATGGGATGAGGTGAAGAAGGAGGAGGTTTTAGAAAGATCTTTCAACACTTTGATTCTTAGTCTCGGTAACAAGGTATTGTGGGAGGTGATACGGTGTACGTCGGTGACTGAGATATGGTTGAAGTTAGAGTCACTTTACATGATGAAGACATTGTCTAGCCGGTTGTTTCTCAAGGCGCAATTTTTCACATTCAATATGGTAGAAGGAAAGGGTTTTATGGAGCATCTTGACGAGTTCAACAAGTTGATTGTCGATGTGGAGAACATTGATGTGAAGTATGACAATGAAGATCAAGCATTGGTTTTGCTTTACTTATTTCCAAAGTCGTATGAGCACATGGTTGACATCCATCAATATAGTAGAGATGAGATTACTCTCAAAGAACTTGTTGGGGCATTGAAGTCAAAGGAACACAAGCAGAGGATAGAAATGGAAGGTGCTAGCGGAGATAGCTTGGTGCTAGCGGAGATAGCTTGGTGATGCACCATGGAAAGTCGGATAAGAAAGTTTTCAAAGTCAAGAAGAAGTCACGGTAGAAGTCTCGGAACTCAAAGAAATTCATCATCAAGTGTTACAAGTGCCATGAAGAAGGACACGTGAAAAGAATTGTCAGAATCGAGTAGATGGAGCGACCAAGAGACGAGATGGAGATGCGGAAATTGTTCAAGAATATGTTGGTTACGAGAGCTCCGAGGTTCTCATAGTCTCCACCTCTCAGTCTGAAAAACATTGGATCATGGACTCCGGATGCTCATTCTACATGACACCGAATGGAAGTTGGTTTGAGAGCTATAAGAAATTCGACATGGGCAAAGTGTTGCTCGGTAATGACAAGTCATGTAAGGTGGCTAGGATTGGTACGGTGCTAATTAAGATGCATAATGGGATCGAGCAGATTTTGACGAAGGTACGATATGTCCCGCAACTACGGAGGAATCTTATTTTACTTGGAACTTTGGACCAACTTGGGTTTTGTTGGGAAGGTGAAAAGAATGTCTTTAAGGTCATAAGGGGTCACTAGTTGTCATGAGCGGTGTTAGATAGCATTGTCTTTACGTCCTTCAAGGTAGCACCTTGATTGGTGATGTGGCAGCAGTTGTAGAACCGCAAGAGACGTCTTTGGCGAGCCTATGGCCTAATAGGTTGGGTCATGTGAGTGATAGAGATTTGAAGGAGTTGAGAAAGCAAGGTTTGTTTGGGGGTGATAAACTTGGTGGCTTAGAGTTTTGCAAAAATTGTATCTACGGCAGAGCCACAAGAGTGAAGTTTCCACGATCTGTAAAGGTAACGAGGGACATGTTGAACTATGTGCACTAAGACTTGTGGGGACCATCGAGGGCGCACTCTAGATGGAGGTAGGTACTTCATCACTTTCATTAGTGATTGTTCTCGTAAGGTTTGGGTGCACATCTTGAAATCCAAGGATGGGGCTTTTAGCAAGTTCAAGGATTGGAAGAACATGGTTGAGGTCCAAATGGGGAGAAAGTTCAAGAAGCTTCAGACAGACAATGATTTGCATTTTTTGAGTGATGAGTTCAACCGGTACATCATGGAAGAAGGTATGGTTAGGCATAGAACGAGGTACCCCACAACAAAATGGACTTGTGGAATGGATGAACCACATACTACTTGAGAGGGTGATATGCATGTTATTTGAGGCTGGTTTACCGAAGAGTTTTTGGGAGAAGCCGCGAACACGATGGCTTACTTGATGAACCGATGTCTTTCGACGACTTTGAATTGCAAAACATCGGAAGAAGTATGGAATGGTTCCCCAAAGAAACTTGACAATTTAAAGGTATTTGGTTGTGTGTCTTACATGAACCAAAGAGAGGAAAAACTTGATCAGAGAGCAAAGAAGTGTATGTTTGTTGGTTATTCTGAGGGCATGAAGGGTTGGAAGCCTTGGTACAAAGAAGGTGAAACATCCAAATGAGCCACTAACTAGGATGTTGTCTTTTGATAATTCGAGTATCACATGACCATGGATACTCAAGAGGCCAAGGATAGCATAGAGGTTGGTGAGGAAAGAGTCAAAATTGAGGTGGAGCTATTGGGGAAATGTAGCAATGAACGGGAGGATATAGATGATGCTAGTGATAAGGGTCACTTGGAAGAAATTGAGGAGTTAGGTGGAAAAATTCATGATGAGAGCCTAGACTCGTACCAATTGGCAATGGACCAACATAGAAGAGAAACACGAGCCCCGTAGAGGTATGGTTACTCCGATTTAGTTGCTTTTGCATTGGTTACTATGGAAGAGTTGAAAGGCTCTGAACCTAAGTCATATTGGGAAGTAATGATGGGAAAAGACAAAGCTCATTGGAAGTGTGCAATGGAAGAGGAAATGACATCGCTTGAAAAGAACAAGACTTGGGTACTTGTGGACAAGCAAAAAAAATTAATGGGTGGTTGGTTGTAAATGGGTGTTCAAATGAAAGGAAGACATTGTTGGGTTCGAGAAGCCAAGGTGTAAGGTGAGATTGGTGGCTTAGGGCTTCACACAAAGAGAAGGGGTCGACTTCAAGGAGATCTACTCCCCCATGGTGTAGCACACATCCATTCGGGTTTTGCTAGCTTTGGTAAATCAATATGACTTAGAGCTTGAGCAAATGGATGTGAAAATGAATTTTCTTCATGGGAATCTTGAGGATCAGATCTACATGGCTTAACCGGAAGGATTCATCAAGGTTAGAGATGAGAAAAATGTATGTTTTTTTTTTAGAAAATCTCTCTATGGTTTGAAAAATCCCCCAGACAATGGTACTTGAGGTTTTAGGAGTTCATGGTGTGAAATGGCTACTCACAGAGTAACTTTGGTAGTTGTGTTTTTGTCAAGTGGGTTGATGGTAGTGGAATATTCCTGTTGCTCTATGTTGATGACATGTTGATTGCATCGAAGAACAAGAACGAAATCCAGAACTTGTAACGGTTTTTGGGAAGTGAGATCGATATGAAAGATATGGGACCGACCAAGAAGATTTTGGGGATGGAAATCACACGAGATAGGAGATGTAGTGAATTATTTGTGTCTTAATGTGATTATCTTTGGAAGGTGGTGGCTAAGTTTGGGATGTCGGAGGCAAAAGCGGTTCAAACACCTTTGGCGGCTCATTTCAAAATCTTCAGAAAGATGTTTCCAAAGACCAAGGAGGGTCAAGCGAGAATAGAGCGGAATCCTTATGCAAGTCCTATTGGAAGTATCATGTATGCCACAGTGCACACACGACTGAATTTAGCATATATGGCTAGCCTTGTGAGCTGGTTTATGGCCAACCCGAGAAGAGAACATAGGGAGGCAACGAAGTGGGTTCTTCAGTTTCTGAATGGAACTTAAAATGTTGGATTACACTACATCGAGTGAACGAAGGTGAGGCTACGTTGAGTGGATATATTGATGCAGACTTTGCGGGTGATTTGGACAACAGGCGGTCGTTGACCGGGTATGTTTTCGCCTTATTTGGTTGTGTGGTGAGTTGGAAGGTAAAATTACAACAGGTGGTTGTACTTTCTACTACAGAGGCCGAGTACATAGCTCTCATGGAAGGTGTGAAGGAATCTCTTTGGTTAAAGGGGTTGATCGGTGAGTTCGGGTAAAATAAGGTGGAGGTGTTTTGTGATAATCAAAGTGCAATACACTTGACCAAGAACCAAATATATCATGAGAGGATGAAGCACATTGACATAAAGTTACACTTCATTTGAGATGTGGTTGCCCAGGGGTCCGTTGTTGTTGAGAAGGTGCACATGGATGAGAATCCGGCGGATATGTCTACAAAGGTGGTGATAGGGATCAAGTTTTGTCATTGCTGCGACTTGATCAACGTTGCAAAATTGAGCAACTAGAGGAAGATGTGAAGAATGGTTCTACAGAGGTTCTCGGTGTTGTTGATTGTTGTTCGATCCCGGATCTTCTTCTCAAAGCTAAGGTGGAGATTTATAAGTTGTGGCTTTAATTTTCATTGGGCCCAGGCCCAACTTTTGTTTTTTCTAAATGATCTTTAATTTTGGCCCACTACACCTTGTTTGGAAAAATATATTAGCCGAAGGAAATAGGGTGGACTAAAGTGACTAATTTTCTTAGCTTTGGAAAATAGTGAGAGACGGGACTGAGAGCAGTGGCCGTGTGCTGGGGTGAAAAATAGGGGGAGGGAACAACTTCAAAACTTTGAGAGAGGAGAAATTCTTGGTAAATTGTAATTCTTGTAATCTCGTTTGTCGATCTAGTGGAATCATTTTTGTAGGACGTAGGTGGAAACACCGAACCTGAGTAAAATCTCTCGTGTTCTTGCACTCTTTGATTTTGTTTGATCTTGTCAATTGCTAGTAGACTAATTGTTGATTACTTCCAAAGATATATATTTGGTAGGATAGTTGCATCTTTACAACGGAAAATGTCTTTGTAAAAACTCATCTACACAGATTCAGAAGGAAAATGCAGGTAAATGTTTCAGTAAACTTATATATTTACGGCCAAAAATTCTATTGTAATAGTGTATATTACCGTTTTAAATACCTAATTATAGTCGGTAATATTCCCGTTGTAAATGCTCATTTATAATGGGACAACTGAGCTTGTTGTAGAATTATTTGCAACCAATCCTCTAACAATCCCATAGAACGGAGATATTGCCCATTGCAAAATCCTTTTTACAACAAAAATTAAATTTTTACGACGACATTTTTCGTTGGAAAAAGGGGGGGGGGGGTTCGTGTAGTAACAATTACGTGCATTGAACGTGCATAAAATCAAATGGCAAAATGTCATTTTTCCTGTAAAAGTATATGAGATTTTTTCCGAACTAGGTACATAATTAACTTTCTTAGAAATAATTGATCTTACTAAAAAAAATATATTGGGAAACGTTTACTAAAATTTTTGTATAGTTAATCTCCAAATATAACCCTCATATGATTAATATTTTTGTCATCATTATCATTAAAATGGACGTCAAATTAATTATTATCTATTTTCCTTATTTTTATAAAAAAAATCCATGATTCAATATCCAACACAGAAGTATTAGAAATGTCCAGACAACTGTGTGCCGAAAACGTGCGAAAACTTTAGTAATGGAATAAGAAGTATAAATAAAGCTCTGTTAATTTTCTGACAATGACAATTTCTAACCGAGAATTGACGTAGGAATAGCATGCACACTTTTCTTATTGAAGAAGTGCAATTTGAATTTCCAAAGTGTAAAGTGACAAGGGGTGGTGACAATGGGAAGCTTCCCGATGGAACTTAAATAGTCTCTTGGATTGTCACAAGAAATATAAGATCTTGAAGTTATAAATTCATTTTTATGCTAGAATATGAATATTAGAGCAAATGACTTCGGTGACCCCTTATCTATCATGAGTGATATTCCTCCACTACCAATGCGGTTTGGTCAAGGTGTGCCCACCACTGAGAGCAGGCAAACTGGTATCTCCTCGTCGTCCTTGAGTGGCGGCAGGCGTGCTAGAGTTCCCCATGATGTTCTTGAGATGTCAAAAAATATCCGCTTTGACGGACCACCAGCTCTAGTGAGCCAGGCTACTCCTCGTGGTGCATGCAATTTTATGAGGAAGATGTAGGTCAATGGGTGCATTTTCGCTTTGCACTTCGGGTCAGATCAGGGTGCGGCCTGATTCGCGACTGTTCATAAGGTGTTTGGAGCGAGCAATGTGTTCAAGCTCCGGAGAAGGGGAAGGGTAAGGAAAAGGAAATGAAGAAAAAGGTAAAAATGGAAAAAAGAAAGAAAGAAAAAGGAAAAGAAAAATAAAAAATGTCACTTTTGCCCTTAAAATTAACGTTGAAAACCCAGGTTAACGATTTGATATGACAGAGTGGCCACGATTCAGCAGTTTAATAATTTGAGGGGGAAAAGTCTTCAATTCTTTTATGAGGGCCGTAGGTAGACGATTGTGACACTAAAGGGTTCACCGAAGTTGTTAGCTCCTAATATTAATTTATTAAATCAATATTGTGGTGTAAAACACTACAATAATACTATAACCTGCATGTACCATGCACAGATAAATATACTGCACTAATATCGTGCCATGTACATGTCATGCCTCCTTTCTTATTAGAAGAAAAATGTATAGATTCGAACTTTTTTTTTATCATAAAAGATATATTATTATTGATTAGTAGTAGGCAATACCATGCTAATGGAAGAAATTGAGGAGTTAGGCGGAAAAATTCATGATGAGAGCCTAGACTCGTACCAATTGGCAATGGACCAACATAGAAGAGAAACACGAGCCCCGTAGAGGTATGGTTACTCCGATTTAGTTGCTTTTGCATTGGTTACTATGGAAGAGTTGAAAGGCTCTGAACCTAAGTCATATTGGGAAGTAATGATGGGAAAAGACAAAGCTCATTGGAAGTGTGCAATGGAAGAGGAAATGACATCGCTTGAAAAGAACAAGACTTGGGTACTTGTGGACAAGCAAAAAAAATTAATGGGTGGTTGGTTGTAAATGGGTGTTCAAATGAAAGGAAGACATTGTTGGGTTCGAGAAGCCAAGGTGTAAGGTGAGATTGGTGGCTTAGGGCTTCACACAAAGAGAAGGGGTCGACTTCAAGGAGATCTACTCCCCCATGGTGTAGCACACATCCATTCGGGTTTTGCTAGCTTTGGTAAATCAATATGACTTAGAGCTTGAGCAAATGGATGTGAAAATGAATTTTCTTCATGGGAATCTTGAGGATCAGATCTACATGGCTTAACCGGAAGGATTCATCAAGGTTAGAGATGAGAAAAATGTATGTTTTTTTTTTAGAAAATCTCTCTATGGTTTGAAAAATCCCCCAGACAATGGTACTTGAGGTTTTAGGAGTTCATGGTGTGAAATGGCTACTCACAGAGTAACTTTGGTAGTTGTGTTTTTGTCAAGTGGGTTGATGGTAGTGGAATATTCCTGTTGCTCTATGTTGATGACATGTTGATTGCATCGAAGAACAAGAACGAAATCCAGAACTTGTAACGGTTTTTGGGAAGTGAGATCGATATGAAAGATATGGGACCGACCAAGAAGATTTTGGGGATGGAAATCACACGAGATAGGAGATGTAGTGAATTATTTGTGTCTTAATGTGATTATCTTTGGAAGGTGGTGGCTAAGTTTGGGATGTCGGAGGCAAAAGCGGTTCAAACACCTTTGGCGGCTCATTTCAAAATCTTCAGAAAGATGTTTCCAAAGACCAAGGAGGGTCAAGCGAGAATAGAGCGGAATCCTTATGCAAGTCCTATTGGAAGTATCATCTATGCCACGGTGTACACACGACTGAATTTAGCATATATGGCTAGCCTTGTGAGCTGGTTTATGGCCAACCCGGGAAGAGAACATAGGGAGGCAACGAAGTGGGTTTTTCAGTTTGTGAATGGAACTTAAAATGTTGGATTACACTACATTGAGTGAACGAAGGTAAGGCTACGTTGAGTGGATATATTGATGCGGACTTTGCGGGTGATTTGGACAATAGGCGGTCGTTGACCGGGTATGTTTTCCCCTTATTTATGGTGAGTTGGAAGGCACAATTACAACAGGTGGTTGCACTTTCTACTACAGAGGCCGAGTACATCACTCTCATGGAAGGTGTGAAGGAATATCTTTGGCTAAAAGGTCGGTGAGTTTGGGCAAAATAAGGTGGAGGTGTTTTGTGATAATCAAAGTGCGATACACTTGACCAAGAACCAAATGTATCATGAGAGGACGAAGCACATTGACATAAAGTTACACTTCATTTGAGATGTGGTTGCCCAGGGGTCCGCTGTTGTTGAGAAGGTGCACATGGACGAGAATCCGGTGGATATGTTTACGAAGGTGGTGACGGGGATCAAGTTTTATCATTGTTGTGACTTGATCAATGTTGCAAAATTGAGCAACTAGAGGAAGATGTGAAGAATGGTTCTACGGAGGTTCTCGGTGTTGTTGATCGTTGTTCGATCCCGGTTCTTCTTCTTAAAGCTAAGGTTTAGAGCAGTGGCCGTGTGCTGGGAGTGAAAAACAGGGGGAGGGAACAACTTCAAAACTTTGAGAGAAAGGAGATTTCTTGGTGAATTATAATTCTTGTAATCTCGTTTGTCGATCTAGTGGAACCATTTTTGTAGGACGTAGGTGGAAACACCGAACCTGAGTAAAATCTCTCATGTTCTTGTACTCTTTGATTTTGTTTGATCTTGTCAATTTCTAGTAGACTAATTGCTGATTACTTCCGCAAGATATATATTTGGTAGGATAGTTGCATCTTTACAACGAAAAATGTCGTTGTAAAAACTCATCTACAAGGATTTGGAAGGAAAATGCAGGTAAATGTTTCAGTAAACTTATATATTTACGACGAAAAATTCTGTTGTAATGGTGTATATTACCGTTGTAAATACCTAATTACAGTCGGTAATATTCCAGTTGTAAATGCACGTTTATAATGGGACAACTGAGCCTGTTGCAGAATTATTTGCATCCAATCCTCTAACAATCCCATACAACAGGGATATTGCCCATTGCAAAATCCTTTTTACAACAAAAATTAATTTTTTACGACGATATTTGTTGCTGGAAAAAGGGGGAGTTTTCTTGTAGTAGCAATTATGTGCATTGATCGTGCATAAATCAAATTGCAAATGTCATTTTTCCTGTAAAAGTATATGCGAATTTTTTGGAACTAGGTATATAATTAACTTTTTTTTAGAAATAATCGATCTTACTAAGAAAAATATATTGGGAAACACTTACTAAATTTTTTGTATAGTTAATCTCCAAATATAACCCTCATATGATTAATATTTTTGTCATCATTATCATTAAAATGGACGTAAAATTAATTATTATCTATTTTCCTCATGTTTATAAAAAAATCCATGATTCAATATCCAACGCAGAAGTATTAGAAATGTCCAGACAACTGTGTGCCGAAAACGTGCGAAAACTCTAGTAATGGAATATGAAGTGAAAATAAAGTTTTTTTTCTGACAATGACAATTTCTAAACAGGAATTGACGTAGGAATGACATGCACACTATTCTTATTGAAGAAGTGCAAACGGGTATCTCCTCGTCGTCCTTGAGTGGTGACATGCATGCTAGAGTTCCCCGTGATGTTCTTGAGATGTCGAAAAACCGCCGCGTTGACGAACCACCAGCTCTAGTGAGCCAGTCTACTCCTCGTGGTGCATGCAAGTTTATGAGGAAGATGTACGTCAATGGGTGCATTTTGGCCTTTCACTTCGGGCCAGATCAGGGTGCGGCCTGATTCACGACTGTTCATAAGGTGTTTGGAGCGAGCAATGAGTCCAAGCTCTGGAGAAGGGGAAGGAAAATGAAAAATGGAAAAAAGAAAGAAACAAAAAGGAAAAGAAAATTAAGAAATGTCACTTTTGCCCTTAAAATTAACGTTGAAAACCTAGGTTAACGATTTGATATGACAGAGTGACCATGATTCATCAGTTTTATAATTTGTGGGGGTAAAAGTCAATTTTTTAATGAAGGCTGTAGGTAGACGATTGTGACAATTAAGGGGCCACCGAAGTTGTTAGCTCCTAATATTAATTTATTAAATCAATATTGTAGTTTAAAACACTACAATAATACTATGATATGCACGTACCATGCACAAATGAATATACTGCACTAATATCGTGCCATGTACATGTCATGATGTCTCCTTTCTTTTCAGAACAAAAAGGTATAAATTCAAACTTTTTTTGATCATAAAAGATATAATATTATTGATTAGTAGTAGACAATACCATAGTAGGACAAAACCGAGTTGGAGATGCAACTTGTGTTTGAGTCCTTTGAAATATTAAATACAAATAACATACTAGATAAAATTTTAACATTGACCTTATCAGGTGGTAAAGATGTAGGCTTAGTGCTTGATTGCCTTTTGTGATTTGTTGCTAGAAGATAACCTAAAACCATCCTGATTAACTTATTGTCTTGCTGATTAACATCTTCAAGTACCGTTGGAAAGCCTTGAAATCCTCTATGAAATGAAGAAATCTCCGAGGTCACCTTGTAATATTCCGGTAAACTGATCCACCCTTTAATTAGAAAGAAAATGGATTTTCCACGAGTCTCCTTCATTGTCAGCCATGAGTGTAGACTTGGTACCGAGAAATTATGTTTGAACTCATTGTACCAAAATCACATCCATGCAACTTGATATCATTTATTCAACAGATTAAACTGTTCCTTCTCTGCCATAATTTTTTCCTCTTGAAGTAATTCAACTAAGATGAACTTAACCTTTGAGAAGTCATGCTTCTGAGTATTCTGGTGCAACTAATCAACTAATTGCTCATAGATTCAAACAATAGTTTATTGTTCACTGACAAAAAAATAATACTTTTTATCAGTCTTTCTTGTTACCTCATTCCTTTATCGATTGTGGCAAAAATTTATAGTTTCAATATCCAATACCCAAGCATGTGTAAACTCTAGATAATTGCGTGCATTGAATGTGCGTACAATTATATTGCTAAGTGTCATTTTCCAGTAAATAGTATTTGGATTTTTTTTTGTATTGGGTAATTAAATCTAAAAAAATTCAACCAAGATCAACGTATTGAGAAACACTTATCAAAACTTTTAAATAATAAATCTCCAAGTAGATTTAATATTTTTTTAATCTTTATTATAAAAATGGATTTCAAATTGATAATGTTTTACATTTCCTTAAACTTCTTTTTACGATTCCTTATTTAACATGGAAGCATTAGCAACATGGAGATGATTACATGTAGAAAACATGCATAAAATCTAGTAATGGAATTGAAAGTGTAAATAAAGTTCAAGTACTTTGCAAACAATGACAATTTCCAACTAGGAATTGACATATGACCGAACATGCACATTGTTCTTAAAGAAGATGCACAATTTGAATTTACAAAGAGGAAGATGACAAGGGTGGCATGAGGTGGAATTGGGAAGTTTCTTAATGAAACTCATATAGTCCATTGGATTGTCACATGAAAGATAGGATCTAGGAGATTTACATTTATTTTTATGGTTGAATATTGATTTGAATTTATTAAATTAATACTAGGTTCAAAACATTACATTAATATTGTGGCCTGCACATGCCATGCATGATTGAAAGCATTAAACTTATACCATGCCATTTACGCGTCATATCTCTTTTTCCATCAGAAGAAAAAAGGTATAGATTCAAGCATTTGTTTATTGCTCACTATATCTGCTTCTTTTATTTGATTTTTGAAGATGTTATTCTTAACTCTTTTTTGATTACTTGTTTTGGTTGAGAGTGTTGGAACTTTGTTTCTAGTAGAGTGGGCAATTTTATCCTTTTAAAAATATCGTTCTTTACTGATAATGACTAAAAACAACACTTTTTAAAGTTAGATGCTTAATGTTATGGAGAAATCGGCTATATGGGGGCAAAGTGTGAATATATGCTTTGAGGTGCATTAAGTATGATATCATAGACATGAATTTTGAAAGTAGTCTTTGACAACGTAGTCCGCAATATGAGAACATGAAGAAGCTATCTTAGCCGAAAGGAATAAAAATAAGTGATTGTTGCAGTTGATAGAAGATTTTACGGTAATATTGTTACCGTTGGTAATTAATTTAGCTTTTTTAATAAAAAAAATCTACATATCATACAATGAATATATCACCACACTTTCACTCTGTAGAGAGAAAAGCGCTATCACATAATGAACCCGGAGCAGAGACCGATGATGCTTGAATTGACATAAAATAAAGAGATGAGAAACTGTTAGCTAAGAAGGAATTGAATTAATATATTTTTTTGCGAAAGAGCGTAAGACCAAAGATAAACAAGAATAATTTTGTAATGATGTCATTAAATTAAGATTTTTTATTTTCTTAATTGAATATTTAATAAAATATTAATCGTGCAACGATGATTGCTAGTCCTCTTGTTATTTCATTCCTCTATTGATTGTGACAAACAAACTTTACACGTCTATATCAAGCACCCAACCTCGTGTTAACTCTAGACAATTGTGTGGAACGTGTATAAATTCATATTGAAAACTGTAACTTTCCTGTAGAGCGTATTTTGTTTTTGTAACTCGATAAATAAGTAACTTTCTCAAAAAAAAAAAGATCTTGCTAAGAAAAGTACATTAAGAAACATTCAATAAAATTTTTAAATAATTAATATCAAAATATAACCCAAAAATAGTAAAAATATTTCCATCATTGTTGTCATAACAATGAATGTCAAATTAATTATATATAATTTCCTTAAATTTTTGTAAAGAAGTAAAAGCTATGATTCAATATTCTACATGAAATCATTAGAATTATCCAAAAAAGTTGCAGGCAATAACATACGTATATAAACTCTAGTGGTGGAATTGGAAGTGTAAGTAAATCTCAACTACTTTGCAGACAATGATAATTTCCAACTAGGAATTCACCCAGGGAGTGAACATGCACATTGTTCTCAGAGCAGAAGTTTAATTTTCCAAGAAGGAAAGTGGCAGGGGGCCGGCCCAACATATAAGAGAAGTGAATTCTTTGTCTCATACTCCCATTTGATAAATGAAAAAGGCCCCCATATTTTTAATCTTTATAATATACGAAGAAAATATATTTTTCATTTTATTATTATTTTTTAATCTTTTATAAAAATATGAAGGGCTCCAATATGGACCCCGTATCAAAATATATTCAAAAAGTGAAAATATTTCACTTATGTAATGCCCCATTTTTATAAATTGCTTCAATCCTCCAAATTTCTAGGACCTGTCCTGGCGATGACAACAAGAAGATGTGCGGTGCAACTTAAATGTTCCTTAGACTGTCACAAGAAGATAGAATCTAGGAGTTAAAAAATATATTATGATAAGATCGACTGAATTTTTTTAAACGGAAGACGGTGGAGATATTTCTCATAGATAACTTCAATAAACAATGGGCGGAGGTCTCAAATATACTGTGTAGGATGCTTGAATAAGGTTCAAAGCACAATTTCTCTCACTTTATTTTTCTTCTACTACCAATTAATCACCATCACATATAGTAAGGTCTTTATAATAACAAATGTTACACATTTGGAAGCCCTAGATTTGTGTGTCATATACGTGCACGTATGGCTTGAAACTCTATATTAATACTATGGCATGCACGTGCCATGCATGATTAAATACACTTCACTAATACAGTGTTTTCTAAGTGCCATGAATCCCAGTCCGGATTTGCGATGCCAAAATTTCTATGCCAAACCTTTGTCACCAGTCAAAACAATGTCGTTTATATTAATTAATCAAAAGGCCGCACCCTTCTTCCTTATAAAGATCATAGCAAGATCAATATTAACTCAGACTCATTCCTCTAAGTCGTATGACACTAAAGGTAGAAAGAAATTTGCTATTGGTAGATTCAATAGGATCATTATTCGCTCTTAGGGTTGGCTCATTTGAGGTATCTTACTACTGATAATTAGATTCAGAAGAGTTATCATGAGGTTGCTTTGAAACGCCATCTAAATAAGCAAGTTGCTCTACTTCTTTTTGAGAAAAACAAAGATGCAAAGTTAGATAAGAAAGAGGAAATTGAAAACCACTTCAAAACCATTGAAGAAGTGTACGAGATTCTGATTGACCCAGTTAGAAGAAGGATTATGATTCCATCGATGAGTTTGATGAAAAAATTCCAACTTATTGTGCACCACAAAACTTCTTCATGTGTTTGGATTATATTTTTTAAGGAATGGTCATTGATCAATAACACAACCTATTCCCAGATTAGGAGATTATACTTTGAAATTGAAAGAACCCAAAAATATCTGAACAAAAAGGGAAACTTATGATCAAATAAAATGAAAAAGTTCCATAAAAATTTAGTCTTGAAATATTACCAGCATGAAGAGGACTTTCAAATTTGATTCGAGCACTTAAGCAAGAATCCATGTATCAAAATCCAAAAAAATTAAGTGCATTAAGTACGTGGTTTTAGACACAATGTACGAAAGCAATAATTGACAACATATTCCGCAATTTCATAAAATGAAGAAGCTATCTTGGTTGAAAGGAATAAAAATAAGTGATTGTTGCAATTGTTTCTATGATAATATTTGTTAACTTTGATAATTAAATAACCTTATTTTAAATCTATATATCAAATGATATAGTTGGAACGATATTTTTACTTTGTAGATGGAAATGCACTATCGCATAATGGATTTGGGGCAAAAGCTAATAACACTGAATCAGGCATGAAACAAAATGATGAGGATCTTTTAGCTAAGAAGGATTTGGATCATGCTCTTCTTACAAAAGAGCAAAGACCAATGATTAGAATTTTAAAAAGAGATCATTAAAATAAGAGTTTTTTTCTTAATATAAGGTTGCATAAAATCTTAATTGTGCCACGATATTTGTTAGTCCTTTTTATCATTCCTTTATTGACAGTTAAGAAAACATTACACATCAATATCTATCATCCAAGCACGTACTAACCTTGAACAATTAATTGCGTGCAATGAACGTGCATAATATCAAATTGTAAAATGTAGTTTTGCTTTACAAAATTGAAGGTTTTCTTTGTAATTGGGTAAATAAATAACTTTCTTGGAAAAAATTCGACATTGCTAAGAAAAATATATTGGAAACACTTATTAAAAATTTTGAATTTATTATTTCAATATATAACCCAAACATAATTAATCTTTTTGTAGTCATTTTCATAATATGGATTTCAAATTAATTATCAAATTTAATTTTTTAAAGTTTTATTTAAATAATTACGGTTCAATATCCTATACAAAAGTATGAGCAATATCTAGAAACTTACGAGTAGAAAACGTGCGTAAATTCCAGTACCTAAGCATGTGTAAACTCCGAAAATTTGCATGCATTGAAAGTGCATAAAATCAAAATTCAAAATGTAAATTTTCATGTAAAAGTATATGAGAATATTTTGGAACTAGGTACATAATTAACTTTCTTATGAATAATTGATCATACTTAAAATAATACATTGGGAAACACTTACTATTTTTTTGAGTTATTGATCTCCAAATATAACCCTCATAAAATTAATATTTTTTCTTGTTATCATTAAAATTGATGTCAAATTAATTATTATTTGATTTCCTTAAATTATTATTATTTTTAAAATCCATGATTCAATATTCAACATAGAAGCATTAGCAATATCCAAACAGATACGTACAAAAAACGTGCGAAAACACTAGTAGCTTAATTGGAAGTGTAAATAAAGCTCAGCTAATTTACAGACAATGACAATTTCTTACTAGGAATTGACATAGGACTAACATGCACATTGTTCTTATCGCAAAAGTGCAATTTGAATTTCCAAGGAGGAAAGTGACCGGAGCAGTGACAATGGGAAGAGCTCGATGCAACTTAAATAGTCCCTTGGGTTGTCACAAGAAAATTATGATATTGAAGTTTTAAATTCATTTTATGCTAGAATGTCAATATTAATTTCTTAAATTAATATTGTGGTTTAAAACACTACATTAATACTATGCATGCACAGATGACTACACTAATATCGTGCCATCTACGTGTCAGGTCTCCTTGCTTATCACAAGAAAAAGTATAGATTCAAATTTTTTTTATCATAAAAGATATATTATTATTGATTAGTAGTAGGCAGTGCAATAATAGGACAAAACCGAGTTGGGGATGCAATTCGTGTTTGAGCCCTATGAAATATCAAATACAACTACCTTATTAGAGAATTTTTTAACATCAATTACCAGATCAGGTTGCACAGATGTAGGTTTATTGCTTGGTTGCTTTTTGTGATTTGTTGCTGGAAGATAGCCTAAAATCAGACTGATTGACTTATCGTCTTACTAATTAGTATCTTCAAGTACTACTGGAAAGCCTTGAAATCCTGTATGAAGTGAAGAAATCTCCAAGGTAACCTTGTAATGTTCCGGTAAACTGATTCATGATGTGCACCTAGAAGCATGTGTTCGCTAATGCATTTAGCACATCTTTTAGCATATTTTGCATGGTTAATTGCTAGATTTAAGTAGGTTTACATTACATGGGGTCTGGATAACCTTTGTTGGGTTTCTTGTTTAAATCCCTCGTCTTGTAGATTATTTAGATCTAATGGATGCTATGTCCTTACGATCATCTAGATCCTATTTTGTGAGGTTCATTGTAGATCATTCTTAAGAATTTAGAAGTAGACTTAGTGAAGGCCATTTACAAGAATGGTAGAAGAGATTGAAGTCCATTTGCGAGGATGGTAGTAGACCGAAGTCCACGCACTTAATCGTGGTAGTAGATGGGATGCGCCAAAGAAGAAGAGTTTAAAGTCTAGAAGAACTAGAAAACTGGCATGGCCAGTGCCAACCAAATGGCCTGAGCGATTAAGTCCCGGGGCAGGTCGTGATTTTCTACACAACCCGTGCGCCCTAAAGATCAAGACCTAGACTCCAATCCGTGCCCCGCAACCATATGCACGGCCGAGCTATCAGAATCCGAAGATTTCAACTCTAGTCCGTGGCTCGAGTGTATCTGCACTGGCAGTGCCGCTCAGATATCCAAAATACCCCTCTAAGACCCATTTTCCACATACTAGTCTACCGGTCATGTTACGTAAATATCTCCAAGGCTAGCTTAATATATTTTGTTCTCTTATTTTGCATACTTAGCATATTTTAGACAATACCCCCTCAAAATATAACCTATGTTTGTAGCACTAGCTATTCCCGACACAAAATTAGAGTGACGCCCAATTGTGAGTCTTGTATAATTAACTTTTGAATTCTAGCATCTCTGTGGATGACCCCGGACTTGCCACTAGCTACTTTATAGTAGTTGTTAGTGAGTGCGGGAGAACCAATATAAATTATATCTTTATGAAGCTTTCAGCGTGTGGTAATTACTCTCCCATGAAAAGGTCAATGTTATTAACGATCCTGTGGAGTGCAGATGAAATTTTGGCTCCGCTGCTAGGAATGCTAGTTGAAAATTTTGATCGTTAACTTACATTACTAGTTGGTAGAGTAGTTAGTGTTTTTATTTTGTAGCTTTTGTTTGTTATTTCGTTGATATATTTTATAGCTTTCCTTATTTTCCCCTAACTTATGGTGCTAGTGTTTCTTTGTGGACAATTAGTGCACTGTTCCAAGTTTATGGTACATACCCGTGCCATGAACTAAGAAAACATACACTACTTACCGGAAAACAAAGGTAGGCGATGAAGGAGAAGGAGGGGAACTAGAAGAGAGGCTCCACAAGAGCCAAACGATTTTGTTGAGGAAGTCATAGTTGAGATGGTGGAAGACAACCGGACGCTTAGGGCGTTGATGGCTCAAAATCTGTAGAATCAACCCTTTGCATAGTATTCCCACCCTTACTGCCTAATGTCACTGGTGAACTGAAAGAGAGGAATGATCCAATGCTTACCCACTTTCCACAGGATGTCTGGAGAGGATCCCAACAAACACCTCTCGGAGTTGCATTTGGTTTGCATCAATATGAAACCACTGAGTGTGTCTATTGAGTACTACAATTTGAGGTCATTTCCTTTCTCGTTTAGAGACGCTGCTAAAGATTGGCTCTACTACCTTCCACTAGGTTGCATCACTTCCTGGATGGATATGAAGTAGAGATTTCTTGATAAATACTTCCCAGCTTCAAAGTCCACATGTTTGAAGAAGCAGTTATCCAATTGTTTACAACTTTTGAATGAGTCCTTGTATGAGTTTTGGGATAGGTTCAAGCGTCCATTGGCTAGTTGTCCTTATCATCCATTCAAGGAAGGCAATTTGGTGTACTACTTCTTTTAGTGATTGTGCGATGAAGACATGCGCATGGTGAATGCGGTATGTAATGGTTCGATATCAAACAAAAGATTCAAAGACAATATGGCCTTATTCTAGGAGATGACGAATGGTAAAAGGAAGTCTGGAACCTGGTTAAGGGTAAAGACGTTGGAGGAGACCGCTCATAATCCCAAGCTTGAAGAGCAATTCCAAGTTCTTGCTTCAATGATGAAAGAATTAATGAAAGGGAGGACGCAACAAGTGAATATATGTGGGGTTTTCAACCTAGATCACCCAACCAACACATATCCACAAGTGGTGGATAGCTTTGAGGAGGTGAAGGCCTTAGATTTTAATGGTGGGAATAGTTAGTTTGCTAGAGGGAAACAACAAGGTTTCTGGGGAAACCAAGGTGGAGATCGTAAATACCTTTATGGAAACTTGTTCAATCCCCAATACCGTGACCACCCGAATTTCCAGTGGTGCGAGGAAAACCAAGGATGCAATCGAGGAGGACCACCTCAACCTTACTCGAGGGGAGAAGGGCTGTCGAACACCAATGCTGAAATCTATAAGTCGGATTGGGAGGAAATTCTTGAGGCAATCACACAGTTGGCAAAGAAGAGTGATGTGTTCGCTGAGCAAAGGAGAAGGGAAATCAAGGAGCTAGGAGCAAGAGCTTTTTTAAGTATAAAAAACCTTGAAGTGCAAGTTGGTCAACTTTCCACTTCGGTGAGTCGGCTAGGCTAGAGACTCCGGAAAGCTACCGTTCCTGCCTGAGGCAAACCCACGCAATGTGAGTGCTTTGATATTGAGAAACGGGAAAAAGCTACAAGAAGTTGAGAAGGAGGTCGTGCAAGAGGATGAAATTTTTTTGGAAAGCAATAAAGCCAATTTCAAAGAAGAGGAAATAGTATTTGAAGAGAAGCCCTCAAGAGAGCTCCCCACCACCGAGGCAAGGGTCAACCCTCAGCCGCTATTCCCTAGTGCTCAAAGGGGAAGGCCAAAGGTGGCATCCAATGAAGCTCAAATTCGTGAAGTCTTTGAAAAGGTTGAGGTTAGCATTCCAATATTAGATGTCATTGAACAAATTCCCTCGTATGTTAAATTCTTGAAAAATGCTTGCACTAAGAGACTGAATAAGCCTATTATAAAAATAGGACAATTGAAAATAGGGGGAGTAGTCACTTTAGCTCACAAGAATATTCCTAAAAAGTATAATGACCCGAAATGTTTTCTATCCTTATTTCTCTTGGTGGTAAATTGGTTAAAAATGCTATGATTGACTGATGAGACGTTAAATGCATGTATTTTCCGAAACATTTAACATCTCTTTTGTTATCTTTTTGTTGGAAGATTGCTAGATTTAGGTAGGATTATATTATAAGGTGTTTAGATAACCAGTTTGGTCTTCATATCTAAATCCTTCATTTTATAACGTCTTTTGAGTCTAATGGATTTTTGGTCCTTACGAGCATCTAGATTTTTTTGTGAGATTAATTTGTACATTGCTCATAAGCACTTTGGTGTATTTTAGTGAAATTCATTTGCAAGGATGGTAGAAGATTGAAGGCCACGAGTCAAAAAAGTGGTAGAAGATAAAATGGTCAAAGAAGGAAGACGAAGAAGCGGATGAATTGTGATCTGGAAGTTTGAACCGAGTTCTGAGATTGATCCGAGAAGAACCATACTCTGGGCTGGTGCCATTGGATTCATCTTCTCGAGCACTATAAAATCGACTAAAAACCTCGCAAAACGGATCAGCGGTTCACCCGTAAGGATGGAAACAAGAAGTGGGCAGCGTCTCCACTGCGGGCCGCAGCAGTGTCCTGCGGCCCACAGCCCAGTCAATGGATTATTATGCGTGTCAAAGGGAACTCAACAGGCCGAAGGACCCTTCCGCGGCCCGTAGGAATAAAACTGGGCTGAGGCCATTTTAAAGTCTTTTAGCCTCTTCTTCCACACACTTTTTTCTTCAATCCGATTTTCTCTCCAAAAACCCTAATTTTTCTTCATATTTTCTTAGTTTTTGTACTTATTCCGTGGATTCTTGTTGATTTTTTATGTGTTTAGCTAAACTAGGCTATATACATTCTTGGGAGCAATTGGACTAAGGTCATATCACCTTCAAAAGTTATTTCCTAAGGTGATATCACCTTCGGTTTCTACCTGATAGAGTGTTGGAATGGTGAACACGAGTCCAGAGATTTGGACCTGTATCTGTTCAGCCAATTTATCCATGATCATTACCTGATCATTTGCTGTTCTAGCCCTGATGGACTGTTTAGCTTCCATCCAGAATTCTTCTAGGATGACTAGCTTGTTCGCTGTGCACATCGACGCACCTGTATCAATATACATATCGAGTGAGTACCTTTTATTTCCTTTAAAATAAAAGTTACCTTTTATGTAAATGCTATTACGGTTAGTTCTATTTACTTCCCTGAGAAATTCTTCGATTTCATCATCAGAAGTGTCCTGAGTTTCTTCAATCTTCTAGTTGACGTCATCATCCAGGATGCACAAAGACTTGTGTCTATTATTAAAAAGGAGTAATATACAGTAAAGGATCAATGATCCGATGAACTACTATATACAGTAAAGGAACAGTAAATTGTTCATCCAACAAATAGTACTTTGAGGAGAGTAACATCTTCGCCCATGACATGCAGCTTGACCAAAGCCTGCTGAACAAGGTAAGTGAAGCTAAACTAGCTTTAGTACCAGAAGACGTTTTCAAAACTAAAGATGTTTTGTCAAAAATGTTTTCACAAAGAACAAATCATGTCATTACTTGTATTAGCATGAGAGAGTATCCTTTAGAAATAAAGAATACTTTTGGTTTGGTAGAGATACCTTTGCTAAACAAATAGGAAATCGAGTTTAAGCTTTCAAAACTTAAACCCGCTGACAGTAAGACCATTAGTTATCTGCACCTCGGTACAGTTAAGATAATGCTCAACGTGGAGGACCCCACCCTGGTCGGCCTTTGCAGATGATGACGAAGAATCTTCCTGGTGAAGTCAACAAAAGCAGCCGCCGTGGCCCCCGCCACTCAAGCAGCACTAAGTAAAGGCAGATACGTGTATCTGACCCTTTTAGTTTTTTATGTTGAGTGCGCCTTTTAACCGGATCTTAATTAGCCTCTGGTATCAGGTTGATGGCTTTTCATTCTCTATATAAGAGAGGAGCCTTCATTAGTCTTGGGCATCGGTTATTAGAATCGCTCCCACTTCTCTCTACTCTCTCTCTAGGATCATCTTGAAGATGAACAACTAGTACCCAGATTAGAGACATAGTAGTTCATCGAATCATTGATCCTTTACTGTATATTACTCCTTTTTAATAATAGACACAAGCTTTGTGCATTCTATAACTATTTATCATTCGAACATCCCGAGGTCCCGATCGGACTTGGCAACCCTGGAGTAGCTAGTAGTAATCCACCGGATTTGTTGTAGGCACAGCCGTAGGGGAATAGGTGCTGCCGTTGGAAGCACCGGAGAGGATGGTTGTTGATTTCTGTCAAGACTAAACCATCTGGGCACAAGACGGATCGGAGAGGATAAATAGGAAACATATAGGAGCACACCCACATTGGGTTATAAAGAGGAAGGTACACAGTAAAGGTAGATCCTTTGATGCTGACTATGTCTCTAAATAGAAAAGTTTTTTGAAAACCCAGAACTTCCATCGCAACAGTAAATGAAAATTTTGAAGAAAACTGATAATCCAAGAAGCATTGATCACTTAGGCCCGACCAAGCCACGACTTGGACGACTCGCCAAACTGGAATATCAACGTGGTCTTTTGATCACCTCTTGTTCACCATCCCCATTCAACTAAAGGGATGTATCCAGGGATCAAGA
>JAULKM010044223.1:0-13027 GCA_032355605.1 Rubia tinctorum
GTCTAAAAATAACATACTAATATTATAATATGTTACTGATTTTAATTCTTTACTATATATAATCAATCATAACTTATTAAAAATATACAACTTCTAAAAATATATTTAAAATCATAAATATCTCATACTATATATCACTAAAGAAAATCCAAAGAAACACATTATCTGAAATTACAAAATGTTTGATTTTTTTATACAATGATAGAACACTTTTGATAGAAATATGTATACATATTATTTATTTTTTATATATGAAAAGACAACCTAAATATTAAATGAGGACATTTTATAATTATTGAGACTAATAAGGTCATTTGATATTTAATTTTATTTATTGCATTGAGTTACACAAAATTATGATAACATTATAAAATGAATCTCAATATATAAATAATTACTTTTTTAAAAAATTGAATGAAATATTATAAAAATAATCAGTTTTTATTGTATTCAACATTTTACGATTTCTAACTAAATGAATTATTTCACTTCATAACTCATATAGTTTTCCTTAAATAACTAAACTTTAAAATGTAAAATTTGTTTTCAATTTAAATGTAAGACATAAAATGTACATAAAACTTAATTATAATATTTTAATTAATAATATTGCGCAACGCGCGATGGTACTCCGTTAATATATTTTAATGTATTTAACTTTTAGGTAAATTCAACTTAGTTGAGTACCGATGTATTAACTTCATAATTATTTAAAAAAGGTACTGTCTCCGTTTCGTTGGACGTGGCATTATAGTTTTCGGTGCTTGAATTTAGGTGAATGAAATGAGTGAATGAAATTAAATTTAGTAAGGAAAAGTAGAATAAGTGGATGGAATTGAAAGAATGTTTCTATAGAAGAAAAGTGTGTCAAATTTAAAAAAAACAATTAAAAATAAAAAGTATATCACATCCAATGAATTGTAATAACGCGTGGTCAAAACAAAGAAACATAATAATTGTGTTAATTACGACTCCATGATCTTATTTTACTCAGACAAGAGAATGTGACAAGTTCTCGACATATTTATACTCCATTCCTGCCAGCTTGCTTCATTAGACGGCTATTAGCTAGAAGCCTAGAACCCTAAATCTTCCTTACCGCCAGTGGACTTTGTCCTTTTGCACAAAAGCCAGAATGTGAGTGCTCCACTTCCTTGGACCAAAAGGCGATATCACTCGCCTGCAGCGCCCCGCGCGCCCGACACCACAGACTTTGACGGAGAGATAAATCACGGTAACTCAGCGTCAGGAACCGTTGGTTGTCCACTACCCGGTGCGCGCAAGGGATCCTCAGCTATTACACCAAGGACATCCCCACACTGCCACTGCCAGGACTCGAACCGTGGACCTTGGACCAGTGGCGGAACTAGAAAGAAATCCCAAGAGGGGCGGGGCTGGGCAGGGGCGGAACAGTAAATTAAGCCTTGGTCACCAGAGGTTTGGGGGGGCGGCCGCACCGGCTCGCCCCCCTCAGTTCCGCCGCTGCCTTGGACCAAACTTGGCCAATGTCCCAACCGATGGGGTACACCCGTGGGTGTGAGTGCTCCACTTCCTTTATACGTCCTTTCGGGGACATCCGATAAAATTGGAACTTCCTTTATACTACCTCCGCTCCTCTAATATTGGCACACTTACCATATATGGATAAATTTTTTTACTTGACACTTTCCTTATATAGTAAATACTAGATTATTTTCTACCACTTAATTCACTTTTTATCATTTCAATACAATTTTCATCACTAATTTTATTTTTCAAAAAAACTTGTGTCACCTTACATGGCCCAATTAAAAAACCCAGAGGGAGGGCAATTTGTTCCAACTCTTTTAGCAACTACTTCATACTCTCATATACGTAAAATAGAACCACGAGTTCATATACAGTATACACTCTCTCCGTTACAGTTCTATTTGCACAACAATCATTATCATGTTGTTCAACAAATATGTTTAATTATTAATATGTTTACTTGCGTATAATAGCGGTAAATAAAAGTTAATATATAAAAACTATTTGTTACGATGAGTTCAGCAATATCATATCCGATAATATTGTTGTTCATATATCAATTCAAATATGCGGTTAACATTTGATAAATAATAGTATCAAAAAAGCAATAGTGCAAATTGAGTTGAGACGAAGGGAGTACCTCCAACCACTTGGGGTTGCTACCATAGTCACGTGTCCGACCAGGTGTAATTCGAGTTCAAATCTCATTTCCTAATGAAATTGCATTGTTATGGTTTCAAGTCTTATGATACACTATGTTATGTGTGGGACCCCTCCCCCACTTTCTTGCGTGAGCTACAAGTCACAAGAGAGTCTCACTCCTTTAAGTGGGACGACAGTGAAAGAAAGTGGGTTGTAAAAAAATGTATATTTCCTCCGTCTCACGTAAGATTTTTATTTTTTATTTTCGTCTATTCCAACTAAAGGTTTCTACTACTACCTCCGTCTCACCAAAATTTACAGATTTTTTTGGCTCTCTTTTATAAAAGTTGATGCGGCAGACATAATTGTGGAAAATTAAAAAAATGGGATGGTAGTTGGCACAGTCTAAAAGTTCTTAAAGTTAAAAAGGAAATTGTGGAAATTTAACAAAATATTCTTTGCCATTTTGAGAAGTTTTCAAATCATGTCATTTTTATTGGAACGGACGAAACAAGAAATTGTTATTTAGGCTAGACTTCATGACTGAATTTTATGAATGAAATTTGATTAGATTATTCAAATTTCTTACTTTCCTCTCACATCATCATACATAAATGCTTGTATAAAAGAATTGTACTCGCTCTCTCCCAGACTAAACAACTTAGAATTTTTTCCACGATCTGTAAGAAACATGTTTGACCATTAATATATTTAACTATGTATAATAACAAGAAATAAAAAAGTCAATATTTAGAAACTATTTATTACGACGAATCAAACAATATCATATATGATAATAGTTATGTTTATATATCTATTCAAATACGTTGTTAAAACTTAACAATATTAGCTGTTAAATAGTAAAAGTACAGGAATTTTACACTGTACATGGAATAGAATATAACCACAAAATTTCCACAACACTTACACAGAATTTGATAGCTGGTTATCTTACATACTCCTTTCACTTTTTTAAAAAAAAAATCATTTTTAATACAAATATATTTTTAAGAGCGATGCACTTTCCTTTTTATCGAAATTGATCCCGTTTCATCATTTATTTTATCTATTCAATTTCAACGTGATTTCTCTATTTATTTTATCCATATAAATTCAAATGCCATTTTAAAAAATGTTATGGTACTCCCTCAGTTTCTTTATTATTGACGCACTTTTTTGTTTCTTTTACATTGACACATTTTCTATTTTCAGTGAGATTCTTTCAATTTCATTCACTCATTCTACGTTTTATTTTTTACATTCAATTTCATCAACTCTTTTTCTTCACCCAAATTCAAGCACTTAAACGTGAAACAGAGGGATTAGTTAGAAAATCATAATTTCTCTTGTTTTAAAACAAATAAATAAATAAAGGAGAATAACTGATTTCATGGTGTAGGTAGGGCATAATTAAAAAGAAGAAGAGTAGGAGTACTCGACGGAGCAGACTAGGGCTGCAGCCTGCAGGGATTAATTAAATGGTCAAGCTGGAGAGCTGGACCATCCTCTTTTGCAATCTACGTTTTTACAGAGATTCTAATAAATAGTACCAGTGCAAAATAGAGAGTTTAGAGGAGACATAAAGTCCAACTTATTGCACAAAGTGTACTTACTCCATAAATTACTGTTTAAGAAATGTATCAGTCCATTTTAAATATATATATATATATATATAAATCATTCGTAAATGTTGAAAAAAACATTCAACGGCTAGTGCAATGAGTGAAATGAACGTTCAATCCAACTAATCTTTAGAAATAACCAACATGCTGTAAGGATATTTAAATTACATATCAACCAAATCGATCGTCTGTTTATTACAGATTAAACTTTCAATGTCTATTACAGATTAAACATCCAATAAAAACTGTAATATCGACCTCATGAGATATTAACTTATTTCCCGCAAAATTTAAAATTACTTGGCAGAGAGGAGCGTATCAAACATCAATCACTGCACCAAATAACATCTTGTTCAATTGCAACACCACTTGATCCGTACCACAATTCATGTTGTTCAAATTGTAAACATCTTGAAAAATACAAATAGATGAATCTAGATAATTGGTACCCTACTAGTGCAAAAACACTAATAAAACCACAAACATACATTATGTACCACCAGATCATGAAAAATACACCGACCCGAACAATTAAATTGAGTTAATTATTTAAGAAAATTAAATTGAGTTATTATCGTAAACATCACGATGTAATTGATCATGTTGAATACAAAATTAATGCAATAAAACAAATTTCACACTAATTAAATAATGCCAAAATGTCAATTAAAATAAACGATTGTTTGTTCGTTTTTCATCTTTTTATATATATAGTGAGAAGATGAGAAAAACAAGATTAGAAGAAGAAAGGTATGGTTTTCTCCAGAAGGGGTGCAGCGGCCGTGTTTGGTTTCACTTTTCTTTCGCCCCTCTCCCAAGATGTAGCAGTCCAACTATAGAGTAGCGCAAATGTTTGTTTGTGTCGTTGATATTAAGCCCAACAGTTTGGGCCACAGTGTAGATAATTTGATTGGGGGGATTCTTGTTGGGCCAATTCATACAGCCCATGATTTCACGTATCTCACTGTTTCTCGCTTGCCAGAGTCTTCTCTAATAGTGGGCCTGCTGTAGTTTGGACGAAGAGGTTTTGAACATTAGATGTGGATGTTCCAATTTATATGTGCATAGGGAAATGTCATGTTAAACTTTTAGGGTACTTGGTATTTCGTCATAAAATCACTTGGAGTGATTCAAATATTTATATATTAGTATTTAAGAAACTGAAGTGGGTATTCCAGCATGTTCCTTGCCGTGCAAATACTCCATGGGTCTCATTCTGTTTTTGTTCTTGTGGCTCTTATCGCATGGTTCTCATCTCAATGCTCTCATAACATGCGATGAGAGTCATGCGATGAGAACCACAATAACAAAAATCAAATGAGAGTCATGTCATGAGAGCCATGTTAAATGGTTCTCATCCCATGCGATGAGAAACCACGACCACCGAAGCTGGAATTTGGTCGAAAATTGGCCAGAGTTTGGCCAAAAATTGGCCGGAGGTCGCCAGAAATCAGCCGCCCACCACCATCAACCAGCGGCCGCCCACCATCGGCGGCCACCACAAGTAATTCAAATTCTTAAAACTAAAATTAATTTTAAATATTCACCTTTTTAAATTTAAGATTTATTTAATTTCAGTTTTAGTTTTAAGATTTATTTGAATTTAGTTTTATTTTTGAATACACTATGTATTCAAGAAGTATAAATACATGGCATATTATAGCAATGCCATTTCTTTTTGGTACTTTGACTTAACAATCGACAAGACAGATCGATTTTCAAGAGATGCCCTTACCATCTTTTCAAATGCATGCTCTTTTCCTTTCAGTTCAATTTGTGCATATTTTTATTTACTTCAACTAAATAAGTTGACTTGAGTTTAATATTGAAAAATTAACCCAAAAAATTATTTCAACTCAATTCAAATTTTATTACAACTCAACTCAATTCAATTTAGTAGTCAAGAGTAGGAGTGTTCATGGGTCAGGGCGGGCCAGCTGTCCTAGCCCAAATTGACCCGAAATTTTGGGTCAAATGGATCGGGTCTAAAGTCCCATAATTTAGGGTAAAGTCAGGCTGGGTCGGACTGGATCATGAGTCAATTCAAATCGACCAAAATTATATAAAATAGTAATTTTTTATGATTAATTTAAATAAAATAAATAATTTTTAAATGTAATAATATTTAAATAATAAATAAATTTTGATTTATTTTTATATAATTAAAATAAGAATATTATATAAAGAAAAATAAAATTATTTTCCTTTTACTTAGTTAGAATAGTTTTAATATTTAAATTGAAAATGTAATTTTAATTAAATTTATTTATGCAATTATGAATATTTATTTCATATATTAATCAATATATTATTTATAATTAATATTAGTTTTGCAAAATTATTTTTAGTTTTATAAATATTATTTTTCAAGAATGTTAGATTTGTTTATGAAGTAAATTAATGGTGGATATGTTGTATTAAACTAATTTTTAATGATTTTTAAAAAGAAAATTGGGCAAAATTGCAAATGGGTCAAAACGGGTCGATTTGGGTCAAAATTTGACCCGACCCACTCGACCCAAATGTGACGTTGACCCGACCCAATCCAACCCATATGGATTTGGTCAAAATGGGTCAGGTTGGACGATTTGAACACCCCTAGTCAAGAGTGTTTTTGAGGACATTTTTAACTAGTCAAATAGTTAAAACTATTAAAATGTGCTAATTTGGCAGATAAAGATACCGTTAAACCGTGTCAGTGGCACCCAATGTGATTTCTCTGACTGTAGGTGATATGTGAATGTGTGATCGTGGTGGTTAGATTGTGGTGCTACAGGTGAATGTTCTTTTAAAAGCATCCCTTTTATTTAAATATATAAAGTACTTTTAAGTTAGATGAGTTACAACAAATTCAAGTGCATGGTTGTGTCTTTTTAGTCATATAGTAGGATATTTATAATATGTAATATAATTTAATTGAATGCACATAATCTCCCTCCAGTCGTTTATTATTATAAATAATTGAACAAGAGTTAATCAAAATTATCAAAAATTAAAATAAAGAAGACGTACGTAAATTATTTGATACCCTGAAATATCCAAATTACCGTATCTTCGTCAGATAATTTTCATTGAAATAATATTTTCCCGAGAGGGGAAAAAATAGAGATTAGTTTTACTATAATGTTTAAATAGTTTATTTATCTTTTATTTTGCATAGCCAGAGTTCAAAAATGAGGATCCTGAGTGGAATAATTAATTTTGTTTAGCAAAGAATCTCTAAAATGTTTGTTATGGCCCTTTGCATATGAAGTTAAGAAATTGGGATTAAAACTCTTTATGTAAATTAACCATTCAAGATGCATGCCTTTTATATACTAACCCTGAAAACCCTATTAAATTTTTAAAAACATATATAACCCTGTAAAATCTGAAAGTGCAAAACTAATCCTAAATTTTTGTAAATTGTGCAGTTCTACTCATTTTGCCAATTTCAACATTGACCCAACGAAGTCAACTGATGGGCCGATGAGATAATTGACAGTGAAAGAATGGAAAAATGGGCTCATGTGGAAGAAGAAATAGAGCTCACTTCAATCCAAAACCCAGTAGAATTTGGAGGAGGAAGACCCAAAAGAGCAAAGAAAAGACCAACTTGGCTGAAGGATTTTGTGGAGCATTAGAGGTGTGGTTTTTTATTTTCTGTTATAAGTAGTGGTTGTACTGTACCTTTTTTACTATGCCAGTACTGATTTTTGTTATTGGCATCTTGAGGAGAGTGGGGCCTCTTCAACGGTTGACAAAATATGAAAAGATAGAAATAACCTTATAGTTAAAACATAAAATGTAATGACCATTCTAGCTATACTTCTTCTTCTTCATATTTATGCAAACATCGCCAACCACCTCGGCACAGCCGCACTGCTCACCAGCCCCCGCTTGTCGGCCACCTTAGCACTGTTGCTACCCCTTCTCCTCATACAGCCCCAACATAAACCTTCTCATTCAAATCGATGAAAACTTTCTAAACTTCAAATTCCGAAAATGAAAATCACCACTCGTTGCTGCTAACCCGCCTACCACCACCTTTTCCTCTTCCTCTGATGCCCCGCTGACGTTCATTCAGTGGTTATTCATTCAATCGGCCACCCTTACCAAAACATGAAAAACTAAGCAAAAACACAAAATCCGAGCCCAAACCCTAACCACCCGCCTGGAAGCCAACCCTTCCACCCACCACCCCGGCCCACGAAGCCAGCCCTTTCATCCACTCATTCTGGCGGCGAACCCAACAACAATGAACGATGAAATGGGTTTTTGGGAAATGATCTCCGACCACTGGGATGGGGCATCGCAAGGCGGCAGAGAGGAAATTAAAGAGGATGCTAGATCGGCGGGGACAGGTTGCCTTTCACGGAGACGCTTTGGGGGGAGGGAATTGGAGACGATTAACATACAGGCAAGCGGAAAGTCACAATTCACAGACTCTTCACCCACTACCCGCTGCTCCCTCCTCCTCACCCACCACCTGCTGCCTGCACCCACCACAGTTGCTCTCTGCACCCGCTCCGTCGTCGCCTCTAAAACTCTAGCCTACTACCGCTGCCCTACCACCCATCTGAACCCTAGCCCGTTGCTTCTCCGCTCCGCTGCCGCCCAACCCTTCCTCACTCTCTCCCTCGTCACCACCTTCTCAGCCCACTGCCGCTAACCTTCAAACATTCAAAAGGTTATAGGAACCTTGAGGGTTTGGGTTTGGGTTTGTTGGGTATGGTGATTGGCTTTGGAGAAAATGTTTGATAAAAAAATAGTCTGATGAGGATAGGAGGCTAAGGGTAAGGGTAAAGTTATCTTTTTTTGTTTTTAAATAATTTTTTATCAGGGTATAATCGTCTTTTCATAATTTTTCGACCAAATTGACCGTTGACATTCTAGTCAACGAAGTTTGGGGTTAGATGTGCACTTTCAAATTTCACACGATCATATCTACACTTTCGAACAAAACATAGGATTAAAAATGCACTTTTGCTTTAGCATGCCTTTTTATATACTCTTCCTTTTGTCCTTATTTGACCTTTGTACATGCTTGAATTCTTTTAAATTAAAAATATGTCTCTTAACTGTTAAATTTATTAAGATTTTTTTTATAGATTTTCCGTAATATATATTTTTGAACATATGTTAAAATATAATCTATTAAATATATGAATTTTCTACTTAAAAGTTTATCTAGGGAAAGAATTATAATATTGGGATAAAAAAGGTACACTGCAATATTGAGTAATGATAAACACAGTGAAATTTAATAGCAGTGAAATCATAGAGTGACTGATGTGCCAATAATGAAAAGATAAATAGATCCATAGTTAATTGTACATTTCAACGAAGATGAACAGTAATTTGGCCTTTTCACTAATTTGACGCCAATCACTTTCTATTTCACTAGTATGGATTTTTACTATCTCTATCGTCACTCACAATAATTATGTCGGGTGTGTTCAACCCAAGTCTCACATTGAAAGTTGAGAGAGTGATTATTCACTATATAAATGAGAGTCTCACCACATTAGTATGAGCCCTTTTGGGGTTGGACCCAATGAAACCTTGTGAGTTTGGCCCAAAGCGGACAATATTATACCAATGTTGGTTGTGGTGAGTTTGGCAGTCCCAACAAGTGGTATCGAAGTCATGATTGTGCTTGGGATGGAGACTACATGTGTGCCCAATGTGAATGCCCTCAATTATGCCCTTGGCAGTGGCAAGAGTGCCCTTGTATCGAAAGTCTGTCTGGCCAAGGTGGTTGCTAGGTGGCGTGTCTTGTAGGTGCGACGGCGGTGCAAGATGGTTCGCGAGAATGAAGGACACCGTTGTGTGGTCGTTGGTTTGAGGGGGAGATTGTTGAATGTGTTCAACCCAAGTCTCATATTCGAAGTTGAGAAAATCATTGTTCACTATATAAGTGAGAGTCCCAGCACATTAATATGAGACATTTTGGGGTTTGACCCAATAAAATCGTGCAGACTTGACCCAAAGCGGACAATATCATACTAATGTTGGTTGTGGTGGGTTTGACAGTCCCAACAAATTAAAGCTTGAGATTGACCAGATAATAAAATACCCTAGTAGTTATCTATTGAATCAAGCATCTTCAACCCCATAATAAAATAATGTACCCTTCCAGCTTCAGCCATGGCATCTCAGCTTTTTCACAGACGAGTTGGCCATATTTGAACTGGAATATTGATGTTCCTACATCTTCATCTTCCTGCCTCAATACTGACAAAGAAAACCAAGCTTTACTTAACTATTTTCAACACCAAGATCTCTCCTCTTATAATCACTTTACTGATCTTCAAGAAAATGTTCCCCAGAACCCTACCATTTCAACTTCCCTTCTTACATCTGATAACAATACTCAGATAAATCGGAACAAGCAAAAAAACCCTAGAAAAGAGCGCAACAGATCAAAGATTCTGACAGCCAGACTGCCAGAGGCCCTAGGGATAGCAGGGTTAGTTTTTCCATAGAAACCTCGAGGAAGTTTTTCGGGCTTCAAGATTTATTAGGCTTTGAGAAACCTAGTCGCACTCTTGATTGGCTCCTAACCCAGTCGAAACCGGCCATTGAAGAACTCCTTAGGACCAGTACCGACATCGGCAACAATGCGAATACTAGGTTTTTATGTTCTTCTTCGGAAGATGTTGTCGGTGATTCGAAAAGGAAAGCTGCTTGCAAGAAGAGATCAAAGAGGAAGAGTAATATATGGTAAGAAAAAGGTAGTCCTGGAGATGATCAGTACGGCAAAAGAGTCGAGGGCAAAGGCGCGGCAAAGAGCTCGGGAGAGGACCCAAGAGAAGAATTTGCTTAGGAATTACATCCTTTTCCGGAGCAATTACAACCAGTTTGGAACATCTGGAGAAGTACTAAACAGTTCTGATCATGAAGAAACCTGGTTTCAAGATTGTTTAAGAATGCAGAGAGACCTCGTTTTTGCTTCTAGTCGGGTTTCAACTTTCAACCATTAATTTGCAGCCTTGATTCTTCAGTTAATTTTACTAATTGACGTTGTTTCTCTATTGGTTTAACTGTGCATTATGCAAAAATACTCCTGTTAAAGCTACGGGTGTAGATCGATCCCTTTGTTTCTTCGGAGATTAGGGTAATCCTATTTTAAATAACTATATATTGATGGAGACACAAATACTCCTTATATTTACACCACAATCATTATCACGTTGGTATAATATCAGCAAAGTAAAAGTTGATATATAGAAACTGTTTGTTACGACGAATTCAACAATATCATATATGATAATATTGTTTTATAATATATATATATATATATATTCAAATATACGTTCAAATTTTAACAGATAGTTTTGTTAAAAAAAGTAAGAGTGCATATAGATTAGGAACAAGGGAATATTGAATATTTCAGTGTTAAACAGGGATGAACATTCGGGTTGTCATACATATAATAAACATTGATTAGTTTATTCAAATAATTAACCACAGTGACCATTTAATACATTATTAATTGTCTTTTTGAAATAGTTTAGTACTATAATTGTCTAAAACAAAACCACCTTACATATAATTATAACTTGTTCTTTTCAATTGATGCAATTTTTTTCTATTAGTTATTGAATTTAACAAAATTAATTCAAACTGAACTATAACTATATTAATTAAAAAGAATCGAACCTTGGGCCTTATCCAGTTCACTTGAAATAGAGTTAAGTTGATTTGAGTTGAATTTATTGGAGTTGAGAAGAGCTGAGTCGAGTTAATTGAAGTTGAGATGAATTGAGATGAGCTAAGAAAAGTTGAGAAGAGCTGAGAAGAATTGAAATGAGTTGAGTTGAGTTGAGTTGAGTTGAGCTGAGCTAATTGGAGTTGAGGTGAGCTTATTGGATTGGAGCTAAACTGATTGGAGCTGAATTGATTGTAGCCGAACTAAATTGAATTAATTATCGATGAACTGAAATGAAACAAAACGAACTAAACTAAATCAAAATGAAATGAACCAAATCTAATTGAACTTAATTGAGTCAAACTGAACTGTAATAAATTAAATTGACAGAATCAAACTGAACTGAACTGAGACAACTGAACTCAACCGAATCAAATTGAACTAAATCAAATTGAACTATAAATTGAATCAAAATGAACCGAACTGCATCAAAATGAACCCAACCGGATAAAGCTGAAGCGAAATGAATCACACTAAACTAAACTGAAGCAAACTGAAGTGGACTTAGTAGAACAGAACGGAACTGAATTAAAATGAACCAAATTGAATCAAATTGAACCGAACTGATTCAACCTGAACTGAACTGAATAAAATTTAACAGAACAAAAAAATTAAACGATATCGGTTAAATTATATTACATATTAATATAAATAATAGTGCATGTGAATTAAATATTTTATTTAAAATTTTAATATAGGATGTAAATTTTATGTAGTAATTATAGAATTCCCTGACGTTATTGAGTTTGAAATGAAATAAAATATATTTTTTATAATTGAAAACATTTCACAAATATAAATGATTTTACCTTATTCAATTCTAGTAAAATTCATAATTAAAATTTTAACACCCACGTGAAACTTAATTAAATGATTTTAAAATAGGATTTTAAAATTTCATGGTATTTAATAATTTTTAAATAATTAATAACATAATATGTTAATTATATGTTAAATTAAACATTTATAATAGTATGTATGCTTTTCATAATCACAATAATTATATTAATTCATACATTTAAATATGAACAACATTTACTATAAGTTTCATAATCAAAATAGATGATTTTTTTTCTAAATTAAAAAGATTTGAATGGAGTTGAAAGTAGACGATCTAAAATTATTAGAGTTGAATTGAGTTGATTAGAGGTGAAAAGAACTGAGTTGATTAGTTGATTGGAGCTGAAAAAGATGAGTTGAGAAGAGATGAGAAGAGTTGAGAAGAGCTTAGTTGAGTTGAGTTGAGTTGAGTTGATTGGATCTGAGATGAGTTGAGTTGAGATGAGTTGAGAAGAGTTGAGATGAGATGAGAAAAGTTGAAAAAAATTGAGTTGAGATGATTGAACTTGAAATAAGTTGAACTGGACATGATCTCTTTTACATGAATCTTTCTATTCTAGGTTTGTTTCTACTGTTGGAAAATAGTTGATTTTTGTCAACTTTTGGGCTCAGTTTTGAGTAGGACCCGAAATTATTTGGGTCCAGTGGATGACATTTTTGGATTCTACGTTGCGAGTACTATAAAATCGATTACTCGAACACTCAAAACGGATCAAGAGTG
>JAULKM010044234.1:0-13027 GCA_032355605.1 Rubia tinctorum
TACTTGGTTAGGTTAACCTACGTTGGAACATAGGTTTAAGGATTAAATCGGCTAAAACGGTAAAACCAGTTTTTTCAGCGGTTCGTTGGTGGTACATCGTTTGAGTGTTCTCAGAAGGGCGTCCCTAACTATTCAAATGGATGAAGTTTCAGGTTCACTGAGATTCAATAGATTCAATGGTGCTGTCTCATAGTTAGGTTTTAGATTAGCATGTTAATATTAAATTTGGTTGCTTTTATGTAAAGTTTTTAAAAAATTGATAAATTATATAGTCAAACTCATGAACGTTATCATCAAACCGCCCAAAGGCTGATGGTCCGGCAAATATAATGACACTAACTACTAATTTAAACTGACCCTTTAAAACATTATAATTTACTAAATCAAAGTATTTAATAAACATAGTGACCCTACTTAAGTTGCCTGAATGCTATTTGTGACTTCCTCACTTCGTGAAGAAAAGAAATCGTTACGTCTTCAAGCCGAAAGTGGTGCTTAAAAAATCTGCTCAGAACTTTTTACACTGCACTCGTTGAGATATGGCAACGCTTTTAGTTGTAGTCCTCTTCTTCTTGTTTGCTTTTTCTGTTATAATAATATCATATGAGATAATAACATATGTAGTATATATTTATACAATTTCATCAAACATAAATCGTTTTTATGTTTGATGAATAGTTAAAGTTATATGCAAACATTTATTCATCGCTTTTATGTTTTATAAATAATTAAATACACAATTAAAGATACACTTATAATCATTGTTAACAAAATAGGAAGAATATTTAGAGTATATCATCTGTTACGGATTTTCTCCCTTTAATTAGGAGAATCGTGAAAAAAATTAATTTCAAAATGTAAAGTTTCGTCTAGGCTCTATAGATAGGAGCGGATCTACATGGGGGCTGGAGGGGGCTCCAGCCCCCGCCGAGACGAAAATTACGGAGAATTCGGGTAGTAAAATTTTTTTAAAAAAATTATCAGCCCCCTTAGATAATGGGAAAAAATGAGAATTTTTTTTTTGCCGATAGATCAGTCTCCGCCACGTATGTATTCTGCCTTCGCCCCTGTCTATAGACATCTAAATTAGTGCATGGGTTGCTTATATCATACCAGGCTTTTAAAGAGATGCGAAGTTCGACACTCTAAGTGAATTGAGTAAGTATGCATCGAACACACATTTTTAAAAAATACACACAATAATTGTAATTTCAAACGCAAAACAAGTAAAAACTAACAGTCTGATTGAGCGAAAGCTCGTTCTTATTTATAATGCAAAAAAGCTAATCAGATATGTATATGAATGAGAGTAATTTCAAGTGAAGTGTTAGATGGGGCATGTAAAGTCTTTGGGAAGTTCATGGGAATAAAGGCTAAAGATGTTCGCCTAATAAAAATTAATGAATGATTTTATCAATGAATTGTGGAGCCGATTTTTCATATGATTTACACGTAGTGATCAGTTGGGTTGCGTTTCTTGCAAGTAATCAACCGATTAAGACATACAAGTGCTCCATCCGTTCAGCTAAAATTGGCACATTTTTCAATCAAGTTTCCCAAGTCACGTTTAACCATAAATTTCATGTAACATATAAGTAGTAATATTATCATTTAAGGTATCGTTGGTTTATACGTAGCATGTACTTTTCTAACATTAAAATTTTACATAATATTAACATACGTATCAAAAGTTATTAATGGTCAAACATGTCAAGAGAAAACAGGATAAAAAGTGTGTCATAGTTAGATGAACGAGAAATTTTTTTTAGTGAATATAAAGAAAAAGTAAGGAAAAGACAGGAATAATAAGATACTTTTTTTAAGGGTAACCATTGAAATCGCGACTCTTGAATTTGGATACTTTAAAAAAAACCCAATCATTCTAAGATGGTGTGGAAAACGCCCATCGACAATTACAATGAGTGGAATTGACATCCAACCTAATAAGCCTCTAGAAATAATTAACATAATCTCATGGTTGAGATTAAGTTACTAAAAATAAATTTAATGAATGAATGAGACTATGTTAGATGGATGATTGAGATTTGATGTTAAATAGGTGTACAAATAAGGGTGTTAATTGAACCTTTTAAATATGTTGATATAACATGAATGCATGTTGATGGGATCTTGTAACGTTAACTACATTATTTACTTTTAAATAAGTAATATATGTATATATATAATTCAGTTCAATAAAATTTTAACATTAATATTATTTAATTTTTTGTTTTATTATTTTTATCATCATTGATTCAAATTTAATTTAGTTCAATTTAATATAAAAATCCGTTTAAAACCCATCACCAAAAATATAGCATGTTGTAATAATGTTTGATCAAGCTCTTTTGAAAGACAACAGATCTGAGCGTGTTCTGGATAAAAGAAATACCTGATTTTCATGGCCCAAATTCAGAAAAAATCCATAATAAAGTATATTAAAAAATGAGAGAGAAAAAAAGAAGAAGAGATAATTGGATTGACAGCATTTTGTTTCTCTTCTAATGAGGCAATGTTGCCAATTATGACAATATATAAAATGGACTGTCTTTATTTGTCCACCAAAAGGCAAACACAAATACTAAATACTTTCACACAGTCTATAATCTCTTACTAGGTAGCCATCGAAGTAAATAGAGAAACCATATTGAGAACGACAATCCTCAGGGTCAAAGGCCCAACTAGCGTCAGTGAAGCAAACAAGCCGAGAGTCACGAGCAGGACGGAAGAAGAGACAAGTGCTTAGGGAACCCTTAAGGTAACGAAGGATCCTTTTTACCGTAGCCCAGTGAAGTTCAAATAGCTTATGCATAAACTGACAAACACAATTAATAGAGTAAGAGATCTCTCGTCGAGTGATAATGGCATATTGGAGAGCACCCACAATACTTCGATAGAGATAAACATCCTCGAAAGGATCACCACCAGAGATGAGGCGGGAGCCGGGTACAACAGGTGAAGCAATCGGTTTTGTCCCCATCATTTTACTGTAATCAAGGATATCTAGAATTCATTTCCGTTGAGAAAGCAGGAGACGAGAGGAAGTGCAATGAACTTCAATGCCCAAAAAGAAGTTGAGAGCTCACCAAGTCCTTTAGAGAGAACACTAAATTGAGGTAGTTGACAAAGTCATCAATGAAGGAGGAGTTGGAGCCGGTGATAATAAGATCATCCATATAGACAAACACATACACAACATCGGAACCATGATGCTTGATAAACAATGACGAGTCAGAGATGCATTTTTAAAACCATGGTGAAGGAGAGCTTGATTGTGTTTTTGAAACCATGCTCGCGGAGCTTGTTTTAGTACATAGAGGGTATTTTTAAGCTTGAAAACATGGGGCAACCGATCAGGGGAGATAAATCCAGGGACTTGATCCATGTAGACTATTTCCGCCAAATCACCCTTGAGAAAGGCATTATTGATGCCAACTTTCCGAAGAGGCCAATTGCGAGTGATTGCAATACTTAGCACCACCTGAATTGTGGTGGGCTTGATGACAAGGCTGAAAGTATCAAAGTAATCAACACCCTTGGCAACCAAACGAGCCTTGTACGTGTCAATGGATCAATCTGGTTTCTCTTTTATCCTGAAAACCCACTTATAGCCAACAATATTAGTAGCAAGAGGCCTTGGAACTAAGTCCCAAGTCCCATTAGCAATTAAGGCATCAACCTCTAGTTGCATAACATGTTGCCAATTAGGGTTTTTTTGGCTTGGATAAGAGTTTTGGGTTCAAAGTCAGAGAGATCACGGTGAACGGGATGTTTGGTAGTTGTATAGGCTTTGGATTTGAGGGAATGAGTGGAGGCTCGAGTGACTATACCGTGGGCAAAAGTGCTAGATGGGCAAAAATATGAAGGAGCGTGTTGATATGGAACAACCGAGGAAGATACTGGTGATGGAGAATGTGACACCACCTGAGAAGATGATGTCATGAGGCCAGAAGGAGTGTTTTGAGGCGGATGGATAGAAGCATCTGACGGTGAACTTGCTAATGGAGAGGACATCACCGCCTCTTGAAGCGGCAGTAGGGACAACTCAATATTCGACAAATCTAACTAACCGGCAGGAGAGCTATGCTCAGGAAAGAGAAAATAGGATTACAACATGTCTAGAAATATAAGTTCAAGAGGATGGAACATGATAACACAAATATCCTTTAGGTTTAGCACTGTAACCTAGAAAGATGCAAGCCACAAAGTGAAATTCGAACTTGCTAGTATTATAGGGACGGAGATAGGGAAAGCACAGTCAACCAAATGATTTAAAAAATTATAATCAGGTTAACGATGATATAAGCATGCATAAGGAGATTTGTGATCAATAATACGAGTTACGGTCCGATTGTTCAAGTAGACTGCTGTATAAAAAACATGTTCCCAAAATGTAAGAGGAAGATGAGAATGGGCCAGGAGTGTTAAACCTTTTTTCAACAATAATACGATTTCATCTTTCAGATTTACCATTCTGTTCAGGGGTATGTGGATACTAAACACGATGAAGGATGCCATTAATTTCAATAAAGGTTGATATAATGCGATACTCGCCACCCCAATCAAACTCAAAAGCTTAAATTTTAGTGGAAAACCGTGTTTCTACCATTGTTTCAAAAGATTGAAATACTGATAGAACTTGTGATTTAGTGGCAAGAAAATATATCCAAACATACTTGGTGCAATCATCAATAAAAGGATAAAATAACGATTACCATTCAAAGAATTGACAGAGGCAGGGCTCTAAACATATAAATAAATGAGATTAAATGGTTTTTCATAAATACTATGAGAAGAGGGAAGATGTTGTCTATGACTCTTGCCTAACTGACAGGCACTACATAAAGACAACAATTTATTAGCAGACACATGCAAATTAAGAGCAGATAATTGACGGCGTAACACAGATTCATAAGGGTGTGCTAGGCGGTGATGCCAACAAGTGACAGAAGCTTGTTCACCAACAAAAAAATGGGGATCATGTGAGGGTGAATGGACAGGAAACCGGTACAAACTATTTTCAACGATTCCCTTGAGAATTGTCTTGACCTGGAAGTTCTTAACATAACAATGGTTAGCATGAAGTTCGACAAACACATTATTGTCACGGCATAATTGTCGAACACTAATGAGATTTTTAGAAACTTTAGGAACAATAATTACATCATTCAGGGAAAGGGGTTTAGCAACATGTTTACCGAATAATGAAAGATTGCCAGTATGCGTAATGGGAAGAGACTGACCGTTTGCTACGACGAGGTTGTCATTGCCAGCATATTCATACTGAAGATTGAGCCCGGAAAGGTCAGTTGTGACGTGATTTGTGGCACCAGAGTCAACCACCCATGGGTCTGTGATTGCTGATGGGCAGAGGGATAAGTTGCCAGGGCCTGTTTGCCGGCTGAAATCTGCTGAAGACAATCCGCCACTCTGCGGTTGGTGGCAGGGTAGACTACCAGGTTCAGCCGTTGGTGGAAATTACGACCATCATGGCATGGTCTAGTGCATATTTGACAAAGCAGACGTGGACGGTCACCAGAAGAGGTAGAGTCTGGCTGTTGTGGACGACCAGAGAAGCTGCGACGCTGAGCGACATTTGCCGAGGGGAAGGAAGAGTCAGCGCAAGAATCAGTAATTCGTTGCTTTTCCTGAAGCAGCAAACCAAGTGATTCATTGGACGAAACTGGCTCCAGGCGTATGCTTAATTTCGTTTTAAAAGCAGTATACTCAGCCCCCAAACCAAACAACACGTATGAAACAAAATACTCATCTGAAACATCAGTCAGACATTCAGCCAAGGAGTCAAAAATTGCTCTCTTCTTTTCAACATATTCCAAAATAGGCAGATTACCTTTGGTTAACACCTGAAGTTGTTACTTGAGATGCATTTACCGAGCACGAGTTTGAGAGTGAAACATCTGTTCCAACATAGCCCAAACCTCAGAGGTTGTGACAGCCCTAGCAACGTGGCCAAACATAGGGGTAGTGAGAGTTGAGCGCAACCAAAGAAAGACGAGTCTATCCTTGCACTTTCATGCTGAGAATGCGAGATTTGGCTCACATATAGTGGAGCCTGCGACTAGAGGAAGAGTCCACGGGGGAACAACCTCGCCGGTAAGGAAACCTCGAGCTCATAAGCCTCAAGAGCTGAGCGTACAATACCACGCCAGAGAGAGTAGTCGGTGCATTCAAGACGAACAACAAGCGTTAGAAATGAGAGAGAAGTCACTGCACCACCGGATGCGGTGAAGAGGATCTGAGTTGCAGAAGTAATGGGCTGAGAATTTTCAGAAGACATAGCTTCAATAAATTTGCAAAATAAAGGTGAAAATGTCAGTAGGTGGACAAGGAGTAAGTCCACGTTAAGATGGATGGTGAATAATTTGTATGGGATAACTATGAATGGAGAAAGGAATAATTAGGATTCTAGAAAGTGGTATATGATCAGATCGATTGGCTTTGATACCATATAAACTTATGATAAATATGGAAAAGGTTATCTTTTTCATTGATGGAGAGTTATCTTTATACATAAGAGTTACAACAAACTCCTAAACTAACTCCTATAAGATACAACAGTATATTGACTAGGAGAATTGGTTACAACAGAATATTGACTAGATCAATAACTTAATAGCTGACATTACTACTAAAATTTTAAAAGTGCAGATATATTTAAGATCGACATTAATTTTTAGAATTATAATGTTCATCAACAATCGACATTGACAAAAACTTTTCCAACATGAAATTGATTTGTAAAGATAAAATTATCCCTATTTAGTGCTTACCAACACTTTAAAAGCATAGGACATAGAAAAGGTGTGTGCTGTGACTGATTTTCAAATAAGCTCACCCCTACCGTTAAGTACAACACGTTCTGAAAATCTTAATACTAACAATGAATTCAGCTATTTATTGTTCCAATTTAGCCCGTTACAGTTTAGTTTCTCTATTAAAGGTTGGAACTATTTTTCCTGCCCTTATAGATAAGAACCCCTAGACATGTAAAAGGAAAAGTACTTTTCCGCATAGAATGCACTCGTCTTGTGGTGTTTCAAGAAAATGAACAACTTTATTAGCTTGACGATGAAATTAAAAAGGATATGTGATAGAGGATCACCTTGTTTCATTCATCTAAATTATTTGCAATATTTATTTTAACTTCCACTAACTAACACTAAGAACCATTGGTGTCATTTTATACCCAATTTTTAGCACATTTGAAACTCATATTTGTAATAAATTACATGTTTTGTGATATGAATCTCCTTGCAAAAACTCTGGATTGCGGAATTTTGAGAAACACTCTTAACGAATGTTGATTGAAGCACCCTCTTGTAATCAAGAAGGCACAAACGAAGTCTAATCAAGAACACAACTCTATGAACTTCACTAACACAAGGGACTAATTCGCATGAACCCAAGCACTAGTTGCACCAAAATTAACACAAAGAATCCTAACGGTTCTAAGCACTAATCTTAAATGGACAAAGCTTACGGTTTAAGTAAAGAGTATAAACTCAAAATATGAATACATGATGTATAAATTGGTGATTAAATTCGTCCAAGGCCTCCCCTATTTATAGATAGGAGTTCGGCCAGTACAAATCAGAAAGAAGATAGGATTTGGTAATTCCCTTCAGAAACTGGAAAGACTTATGACATTTTTAAGAAGGTAAAACCATATCAAACTAAAATACGTAATTTAATCCAAATGATGACCAAAGTCATCCAAATAAATCAATTGAAATATTGGTTGAGTTCTTGAATAAATTTTCATATCTAAACTTACCAAATCTAATTCTAATCAAATCAAAATTGAATATTCTAAACCCTAAAATAACAGGCATGGACAAATTAAATCTTCCAACGCAAACATGGCCGAGTTAATGATTCTCATTCCAAAATGAAATAAATCACAATGATCACACTACCTCACTAAAAAATCCAGTGGCAAAAAGATTATAGTGTTTTTCATAATGTCTTCACTATTTTGAAACTCTTGAACAATTAATCCAAGACATTTTCAATCTGTTCTTCAACTCTTCATCATGAAGCTGATCAATCAAAGCATTCAACGTTGCATCTCTAAGCTTTATTATTGCCTTAGTCATAGGACTGGCCATGTCACTTAGAGAATCCCAAATATATTCTTTCAATGTCTGATCAAGCTTTGGAATGTCTTCATCTATGGAGGTAGCTTTGACATTCGTATCATTTTTTGTAAGTGAATTAGATACTTTGTCAATTACAAGGTATGATCACATTGTATGATTTTATATCTGAACCTTTTGATTTGTGGAGTGTTTGAGAATTAGTTTGTAGTCCTTCCATGATTGGGTCGATGATTGAAGAGTAGATTAGAAACGAAGACAAGATCATCAGAGGAAAACTACTTGCAAAAGTGATGGAAGAATAAGGAATACTTGAGAGATTATAGAAGAGTTGAAGACTAAAGACCAAGAAAGGGAAGCAAGCCAAGAGCCAGAAGACTCCCAGCTCGCGGACCACGAATGTATGCAAGGTTCGCGATGCTCAGTTGGGAGTTGAGGATCAAAATGACTCCCGACTTGCTCACCGTGAGCTATTACACGGTCCGTAATGCTTAGTTTGGAGCCATGGATCATCCAGCTCGCGGGTCATGCAAATGTGCATTGTGCGTGAAGACTACCTTGCAACCCAAGTTGACTACGTCTATTAGCCTCTCTTTCTCCCTCGTATATACACTCTCCCTTTTCGATTGGAAAAAGGGTCGAACCTTTAAAATAAAACCCTAGTTTTCATCGACTCCTCACATTTATTGCACGTTCTTCATGAATTTTGTACGATTTGTTATGGATTTTATGATTCTAAACTTGATTATGTCTTGGGAGAAATTAGTAAGCACTTCTAGTATGAAATTGTGAGATTTGATGCATTCCACTTTTTGCAATTGATTATGAATTGTATTTGTGCTCTGTTGTGTGATTGATGCATTATTAGACTAGGATTTAGAAATAGTTTATATTTGTGGACTAATTATTTGCTACATAATACGATGCATCAAATTGTTTCATCCTTTTGTCGATTTACCCCCTAGGAACTCTTAGCATGTATAATGATGCTCATAGTCATTCTTATAGGATACAATTGAGATATTTTCAAATTTCTCATGCGCGGGACATTGAGTTGGTTGTATTGGGCCACATGTTTGTTGCTACACGCAGGCTATTCTATGAGTTGATCGTCTAGAGTAACCCCGGGGTAAGGACTATTGTGTGATGCGGGTTCACTCATTCTAGATATAACCGAGGGTATGGGGAGAGATGTCTTTACTTGAGAGGTGATGATAAGCTATCCACATTACGTGGTTGATGCATTATATTGGAATAATAGGTCAATGATCAATGGATAGTATAGAAGTGTAAACCAATTGAGCCCAAAACTAGTTAGATTCGTATTTACAATCTTTGTGATATTTGCATGCAAGTTTAGTAACTCAATAGTCGCAGTGTTTTTCCAACTCCCCCGGTTACTACAAACATTGAGTGATGTTGATGTGTGTACTTTTAACTACGTATAACACTTGATCGAGTCCATTTTATCTGTGGACGACACCTATTTGCCACCATATATCTCTAATAGATAGCTGAACTAGGTGTTTACAGATTGTATTTTTCAGAGGCACAACGACAACCTCTCAACAATGCTTATGTTGCCTAAAATGAGGGATACAAAGTGGCCTTTGAAACCATACTTTAACAATAAAAAAAATTAGCTTACACCATAACCCCTATCAAAAACCTTTGACACTTATATCTTTATTATTATGTTTAGTGTTGACCCTTTTATCTAACATTCTAACTAATTCATGCATGTTTAATATATTTTCAGATATTTCTTTTTTCTTGGTAAGGATTTCGATCTTTCATAAATTACTCTGGATAAGATTTAATTTGTGAAACTATAGAGAATAAAAGGCCTGAATTCATTAACTCGGTGAGTGTATGAGTTTTGGGGATCAAGTGGATGAGAGCACTAGAAAAGGATCTAAGAATTGGAACATCATGCATAAATTCTTGATTTGCTTACATTTATACCTAACTTCAAGATAAAAGTGTCAATATAACCATGTAATATTAAAAGTGTCAATTTAACCATAACTAATAATTATACGTGTCAATCTAACCCTAACTTTTAAAAAAATTGTGCTGATGTAGCCACACTCCCTAATTTTAGCATTGACTAAATGAATTCAGTCAAGACTAGGAAATGAATGACAAAAATACCCTTGTAACAAATCAATCTTTCTTCTTCAAAACCTATCTAACCCTAATTCAAAAGTCTATCGCCTCCACCACTGTGCGCCAACGCCACCCCCACCCACCGTGAACCACCGCCTTCACAAATTTGCAATCAGGAGAACAACTCCTCCATTCCCAATCCCAATACGAAAGATCTTGGGCTCGAAGCAGTTCCCGGCCATGCCATCAAGGACATGTTCGAGTACATCTCCGCCGTCGACGCCATCCCTCTCCCCATCATCACCGGCGTACCTTTGCCAAGGTGCTTCAGTACTGCCGCCGCCACGCCGAGACTGCAAAAAAGGAAACTCTGACATCATTCTACGCGGATTTAATTACAGTGGATCAGTGGACGCTCTTCAATATAATTCACGCAGCAAATTACCTTAACATCAAGGGCCGCCTTGAGCTCACTACCCAAATTGGTTCGGACGCGATTAAGGATTCATAATTACTTCAATATGCAGGAAATTTCCACCATGTGAGTAAACCTGGATGTTACTCCGTTTGAGGTTATCTTATTCATTTCAATTAAAAAAAAAAAAAAAGAGGATCTTGGGCTGAATAAGGTGAGCGAGCAGAGGTGCAACTACCCGATTTCTGGGTCGACGGCATGAACAAGGACCTAGATCCATATATTTGACCCAGACCCGCAAAAAGGAATGCCGGGAGACTCTGCTAGCACACTGCTGGGGAAGATGAAGAGAAGAAAAAGAACTTCCGTCGACCCAGACCTAGAAAAAGAAATGTCGGGAGGAGTGGAACCAGATCCATACCCAGTGGCGTAGCCAGGAATAATAGAGTGAGGGGGCAATTTAGACCTAATTTTTTTCCATTTAATTGCATACATTAGATATGGATTTATTTGTAAAATTTATAAATTTTGTGGGTGTTTTATGTAATTTTATGAAAAAAGTAGTGGGCAAAACTCTAAATATTTTCAAAACCTAAGCTATATAAAAAAAATGGGTGGCAATTGCCACCCACACCAGAGTACTGGCTCCGCCCATGTCCATACCCACCGGAACAAGCAACTACAAGATTTCTTCCTCTCCCCGCTCAGACCGCCCCCTTCATCTCCCCAATCTGGATTTCTTCCTCTCACTTTTTTTTTAATTTTTAAATTTTTTAAGGCTAGGACAAAATCACCTTTTCATTATTATTCGGCCAAACAAACGTTGGCTAAAAAGTCAGAGGAGTCAAAGGTTATTTTGACACATTTTGACATTGCAGAGTTATATTTGCACTTTCAGCATAAAATTATGGTTATTTTAGAACTTTACTCATATATTTTTTAATGAAACTTCATGTAGTTTTAAATAAGAGATTAATTTTTGTGTAAAAGAATTGGGGATTGAAATGACACTATCATAAAAACTCAAAACTTACGAATATATTTTGCCTAACAATCAATGTTATAGATTTAGCTTAATTTTTTCTCGTTCGTCCTCTGTTCATCGATTCGATTATCACCAAACTTTTATATATCAGTCAAGTGATTAAGTAGCAATTTTAAAGTTTAACTATCACCGATTCACTTATCCCGCTATACCTTTTTAAAAATATTCAAACTAATCACAAATCACTAAGAAAATGAAAACGACTCTCTCCACACAAACTCGGCAAATTCTCCTTTCTCCAAAGTCGTTGACCTATATGAGTTTTTTTTTCTCCTTTAGAGAAAGTGGATGATCCATTAATTTCTAGAGAGAAAAAAAGAAGAAAAGTAGATGGGAATTGCGAAAAAGGCGTTTTATGTGTGCATTATAATATACACAAAAAATTGCAATTGCAAAGAAAAAAATCTCAATGAATCCAGAGCCATAACAAAACCTCGTGGTTGGGAAAATTAACAAAACTTTTGCAAAATTTTCAATTTGGTGACGTGGCACCCACACCCCTCCCTTCCCTTTTAAAATTGGTCCCAACTCAACCCGAAGATCTAAATCGGACTTCTCAAATGTGCCAACGCAGCTGTAACTGAAATACCCTCACTTTTCCTAACAACCTTCCTCCGCCGCTGCTGCCGGCTGGAATTTGAGAACCCTTTACTTTGGTGTGAACAAAGTTCCAGTCTTTGGAGACAGTTATGGAAGTGAAGGACCCGGAGATCAAGCTCTTTGGGAAGAAGATTGCCTTTCCGGCGAATCCCGCCGGCGCCGGAGAATACTATTCCAGTGACTCCGGCGGTCCCGGAGCTGTTTACAGCGGAGAAAACAGTTGTGAGTCGGATTCGGAGCCGTCGAAGGTTAGTCACAGAGCTGAAGAGAGTGAAGCTGAAGATGAAAGGGAGACTCAAAAACAGGATCTTGCTATTAAGGTAGGACAATTTATGTGTGTTTTTTGCTTTTCTTCAAGAATTGAAAAGGACCCTCTTGCTAAAACAGTGTGGAAATTAATTGGTTGGTTTTAGTTTCGTTGTTTTTTTGCTCATTTTTCTGTTTAGTTCATATTTTGGTAGCTTTAGAAAGTAAACTTTGTTAAGCTGCTTGTTTTATTGACAATATTGTTAATGTAACCAAAGTTATGAATATTTGATGTTAGAAAGTATAGTCTACGAAGTGAATTAACAAGATTTCAGGGAATGATATGTTGGGATTTTATGAATAAGTTGCAAAATTTTGGAAGTGTGATATTATTAGTGTGACAAATGGGGTAGTTGTATAAGTTCAAAGTTTCAATCTTTGTTTGTGTTTGTTTATTCTTGAGGAGAATTTGCAAAATGTTTCTTTATCTTACCT
>JAULKM010044255.1:0-13026 GCA_032355605.1 Rubia tinctorum
TCCCTAACTAGCCCGCAGAATTAGTTCACATGGTTATTGATACTTAATTAACCCGTAGGATTAAGAAACAATGAAGATGCTCGCAAGCAATGAGTATAACTCAAAAATTCTGAATACTTGATTAATAAAATGTGGTACATGTCCCGGCCATACCTTTCCTTTTATAGTGATAATCTCGAACCAAAAACCCTCATTATAGTTGGAAACTGAATCGACTCATGACAGTTTAATGAAGCTAAAATTATATAACTAGAATTCCTAAAATAAACCCTAATATAGCTGAATCCTTCAAGAAGTAAGCTTAAAGAATATTACCTTATCAAATCTTACCAAATCTAATTCTAAAAAGAATAAAAATCCATATTTTCGAAACCCTAGTGGGCTGGGTCGAAAATAATAGCTCTTTAGAAGCCCACATGGCCGAGCTATTGGAATAAAATAAAATAATGTTACAATAGTTTACAAATATCACACTACCTCGTTAAAAACTCGGTGGAGAAGTAAGAGTATAGTGTTCTTCACGATGTCTTCAGTTAATCGACAAGATTGGAGAATTAATCCAAGCTCTACCCGACTAATTCTTGAATTCTTCATTATGAAGTTGATCCATCAAAGCATTCAATGCCGCATTTCTAAGCTTCGTTTTTGACCTCGTCATCGGTCCAGTTATGTCACTTAGAGGATCTCGAACATAACTCTTGAATGTTTGATCAAGTCGTTGAATGTCTTCATTTATGGTGGTAGTCGTCTTAGCATCTCCATCATTTCCATTCAACACGTTCCGATCTTTTAAATTTTAAGATGGAGCGGTGAGCTAATTATTTGGTGGATGAGTTAAGATAGAGTAGGGAGGTTTTCTAAGGGAATGAGCATGTTTAAATAAAATATTGGTGGTCTTGTAACGTATAAAGTGGAGGAGCAAATTAGGAAGGCCGGCAGGGGAAAAAACACATGAATTTATGTCATTCTTGTGCTCACTGGACATTGAAATAAGTTTACGGTAGAAAGTTGAAAAAATGAGCTTACATCACATGTTTTTTCATTCTCTTCAATTGCACTAAAAGAGTACTGGATTTTCTTCCGTTTTTCCTTTCCATTTCAGTTTTGTCTTTATTCAAAATTTCATTATTCAATAATTTTGGGTGAAAAGAAGAAGAAAAGATTATTGAACAAATGCATGTCCGTGCATAGATCGTGTTACGTGCATGTTTAGGTTTGACAATGATGCACACAACACGCTCAATCATGCACGGTGTTTGTTTTTAGCCATTTAAAGCCCTAAAAATCACTATTGATGGCCCTTATCTACATCGGTGGTGATAGTACTATTTAAATTATTTTTTTATTAAAGTTTAAATATGTGGAGCGGTTGAAAATTTTAATAAGTGGATAAAAATGATTATTTTTTTTCATATATAAAAGTGTGATTATAATAAAAAATATAGACTAAAAATAAAATAATGGAGAGAGAATAATTTATATTTTTGAGTAAAATCTCACCTACATTAGTACATTGCAACATTATAAGCATGAAATTTAGAGAAACTTGTACCATCCATTCTTCACGGCATCTGAGTGACACCATGTTTTACAAGTTTTTAAAGAATTTTGCAAACTGGATAAACCCTTATATTGATAAAATTAATAAATTATCAAGAAAAAGTAGATAATGATAAACAATAATAGACATTAATTAAGTTTGGCAGCAATCTTTTTTCTTTTTTTACATAACACTTATTTATAATTTATTACCCAACAAGTACTCAACAACAATCCATCACATTTATGAGAGAATTAGGTCAAATGTAAGTGTCAACACCCCAGCACAGTACAATTGTACACAAAGCATTCAAAAGTTTTCATCAAGTTTGTCAGTAATCATGAAACGTGCTTGGATCGAGAGAATGAGAAGTATAAGAAATTAAACATAAATTTCTCCGACATTCACATATCTAATTTTTCACACACACATATATATATACACACACACACATATTCGTGCAAATAAATCTATGTACTCTAAATTTTTGAAGATTAAGAAAATGTTTGGTTTGGGCAGGTACATGCATGATACTAGACGCCCAATACATGCACACATACTATAATGCAAATTCTCTTATTCTTTTTCTTACTTATGCAGATTCTTGTTGATTTTGATTTAGGGGGGTTATTAATTTGAAGCTCTTTATGGTGGTTATACAGCTCATCTTCCCTTTCCTCAAGAAATTTCTACTTCAAATTAAACTTTTCTTCAATCTTTTCTTTTTGGATGTGATTGTGTGCTGCAAACCTCTCAAAGTTTTTTCCTTTACACTGAGTTCATCCTTTGTCTTCAAAACCATTTCCTTTAGCTATCCATCTTCCGTAGTAAATTCCTCTTTCATTTTGCGGAAGTATTACTTCTCTCTGCTCCATCACTACGAGCGAATTTACTTTCTGAGAGCTGAGTCTGGTCTCCTTCAGAAATAGGTGTGTGTGATGAAGCAGAGAGAAGTAATACTTCCGCAAAATGAAAGAAGAATTTGTTGATGAAGATGGAAGGGATGGTACAAATTTCTCTAAGTTTATCCCTCAAAAACTTAATTTACCAAGTTCTATCATTCATTTACCGTGTTTACTTACTATATACGATTATATATATTAATGAACTTTTATGTTCAAATCTAGTGGATTGTGTATGACATTTCTGAAGGACATATTTCGGGAAGCTCAATGCACGAGCTTAGAAAAGAACAAGTATTCCTTCACGATTCACCACATGGATAATGATGTATTGAATGAAAAGGTCCAGGGACAGAGATATAGTAATTAGGTCGATATTGCTGATTCTCACATCCCTGTCACATTCATAACACTAAGCAATAAATAACTAAAAACTACTAAGTTTTGTTCCGGAATACTAAAAATTACTTTTAAAAAATACTAATTTTTTCCATTACTCTAAGTTTTAGGAACTTTATACATATCTGCATTGATCTCAGACAATCACAAACTTGAAAACAGAGTCCGAAAATTTAAAAAAAACCATGAAAACATGAATTAAACATTAATGGTGATGGAAAAAGAAATCATTAAGACGTGGTTTTTAATCAAGCAACTTACATGGAGAATCCTCTGAACATGCTTCAAACGTTTAATTTTATGTTTAAGAAATCTGAACAATTAAAGATCAGTAATTCACACACATCCCTGCATATTAAGCTTAGAATTCCTCTGTCTATTTGAACAACACAAAAATTGCATCTAAAATGGACATTAATTCAATAAAAGCACAATATTTTTCCTCAAATAAACAACACAAATAATGAATATCAAATCGATTGTAAACTAATAAAAAAAATTTAATCCAATATCTACATGTATAAATTTGATTATATAGAGGAAACCATCCATATGAAACAAAGAACCATTTACAGGATTTCAAAAGGAATTTGGCACTTTGGGTTGCAACAAAAAAAATATATCAAATAGCACAAGAAGATAAAGATGAAAACAGAACTATGAGAATCTCGAAGAAGATTGAAAACCCAAATAGGAACTTACTTGAATTCAGGTTCTATGTTGAAATATTTTGCTGATGGTGAAAACAACGACAACTCATAATCCTTCTGTATGTCAAAGGACAGGTCGTGTAAAATTGTCAAAGATAATCAAAATAAATTATTCAAAGAATATATTTTTCATTTATTAAATTTAAAACCATAAGATTGATTGAGGTTGTGAATTCATATATTTGTTATTAAAGTAATTAAAATATAGCATTAAAATATTTTAAGATTTTGTTTCGAATTTATTTTTAGATGGAAGAGTCAAGTTTCATATCTTCGTATGAACGTGAATATTCAATTAAAATTTTGGCTTCATCATTTGAATCGATGCCATATTTCTCAGATTTGAAAAATGGTTTATTGGTTTGATTCAACAACTAAAAGTCCATTAAAATTACCACTGGTACTTTCATAACTTTGATTGAAGTGGGAGGAAATAAATAATAATTTTTATAGGCACAAGATATGCACATATACATCAAGGAAAGAGCTTAATTAACCGTTTTATTTTAAATCAAATAATTAAATTAAATTTAAGTCACTTGATCACATTTAATATAATGGTTAAAATTTGTTCACCTTAAAATAGTCACATACGAGGAGATAGGGCAATTATATTCTTCTAGGGAGATTTGCACGGGATAGTCATGTATCAAACCAACTAATACATTATATACTCATATATCATACATAATATGATTTTTAACCACAATTCGTTTAAGGAGGAAGAAATGATTTAGATGGGAAGTAAATTGTGCAAGTCCAAATCCTCGGCAAGTTTAGCTGTGCCAATTGTGTGCGAAAACTCTTTATTGTATTTTTGTCAGAATAATATTGAAGTTTTTAATTATTATTCATAAGTGAATTCTATAGGTAATCACATCCATTATTATATACAACCCAAACACAAATGAGATGGAATATCACATTCACGGTGCTACTATTATAAAATTCTAATATTATATATTGCATCTTCTTTTTTTAATGCATATTATTTTATAATTTACTTCATCCCATAAAATAAAATCTCACAATTGATTTCAGAAAGTTAATGGACTTGGGATCATGTGCACATAACATGCACTTATCATAAAGCACGTGCATGAATTTATACTTGGTACAATGCACAATATTTTCTTGCTCCGGCTGCAACTGCACATTTTTTCATTATGATTTTTAAAATATGTTCGATCACTAATAATTTAATTTACGTATAATTATGACGTATAGATATTTTTAAGAATTACATATTATAATAAATCTAATAATATCTCACATGATTCTATCATTTTTTATACACTGATAGAGTTTTAATGTCAAAACTATTTTGAAAAAATTAACAAAAATAATGTATATTAAGATTTATGAGGGCGGGAGTACTTAAGTTCAGGTTGACTGCAATTCTCACTGTTTATATATATTTTTATCTTCTTTTTCTTTCTAAATCATATAAGCATAGCACTAAAATTAAAATACAAGGTTGTACTAGTTAAATAAGGAATTATAAAATTAACTCAATCACTTCCGACGCCTACATTCGAAAATTTGAAATAGTGAAACCTGAAATATTTTGTGGAAAAAGGAGCAAAAAAACACACTTGGAGAACAAGGAAGGCCTTACTGCTAACCTTTTGAATGACTCTGCAACCATACATTTGGAGACTGAGAGGCAAAACATGAGCACCGAGCTGATTCACTAATTCTTTTGTTTGACTTTCCTTCCCATGTTCAAAGAGCTACAACATCATTCGAGTAACAATTACTTCAATGACTTTCAAAATTTTCATTAGCATTGCTTGATGACAAGAAGCAATTGTCTTTTGTATGACGTAGTTGCAAAGACATCAGTCATTAAACCTCGTGTGTGCGCGTATTCTGCAAGAATATCTTAATCTTATCCTCAATGGAAATAGTTTCCAACTTTTTCTGAAGAAATCGACTTCCATACTGATCCATACTATAAGATGGCGAAAGAGAAGAAAATTAGAGAAGAAACAAACGCCTAACTGAATCAGATAGAAAGAATTTACGCGTACCTAAGTTCAACAACAAGATTGATAACATTTAAAATATCTGGAGGCCTGCTCTTATTGCTCTTAAGTTCTTCTAATAACAATGACTAAATATATCTTTGAGACTTTCTTTTGGAGACAAACAAACCCCACATGCGTGCATGTAGGCACAATTATATCATGTCCAAACTTATTTTGAAATTTATTTTACTGATAAATTATACATAAATTTTTTGAGTGTATAGTTCTCAAAATGAAAACATATTAGCATCATACCAAAAATTATTTGATCAAATTATCCTATGTATTATAACGTACCAATCCTGCACATATTATGTACGTTGGAATTTGATGTAATCTTTTAAATTATAAAAAATTCAAAAGACTGGGTTTTCCCCATGCTTTTAAACTTAAAAAAATCCCACAAAAATAAACGTCTAGAGAATTACATAAATAACCTCGTTCTTATCTCCTTCACACAAAAGTGGCGGTAAATGCCATCGACAAGAGTCTCAACTTTTCCGTCCCTCTGGAGGACCTCATCATTTGCGAGGTCTTTGTAATGTAGTAGCCAGAGAGGAAACCATTGACGTCCCCAATCAAGGTGGAGAATTTGGTGGATAATTGAGGCTATTAATTTTTCCAAACTATATGAGTGTGCATCGTGCATTGTGCATTGTGCATGTAATATGCAAGAGTGGTACAAGTGATACTTCAATATTTTTAGTCAAAGTTTTGTCTCAAATACCAATTTCATTATCTAATCATTTAACTATTCCAAAACTAAAATTTACAAACTTTAATCCTAATTTTTTAAAAATAAATTATCGTGGAGTACTTAGTGGCACTACTGAAACATGCAAATGGGTAGAAAATCATGATAAATAAAGTTTTTGAGGGACAATTTTCTGGCTTATTATCCAAGTTTTCATTTCAGTCACGAGGTAAGATTTAGAAATTGCATCTTCAATCTCTCATTTTATATTTTATAATTTGTGTATTGGTTACTAGACATAATCAAATCGATACATGCAACTCGATGCACGTGCACAATTATACATTTCACCATACCATCTTTTTTTCTTAGAATAACAAGATAATTAAAAAATTTGGATAAAACTAGTTTTGATGTGGTGTTTATATCATTTTTTTAAAATATTTTACGATATGATCAATTTGTAAAACAAAAGAAATCAAAAATAAATTTACATAAGGTGTAATATGTGCATGTTTGTATGTGAAAGTTATGAGTTAATAGCTTCATGGTCATTTGTGTAGGTGGAAGAAGTTGATGAGTGTTTAATTTGTAAGGATGGTGAGGATGGTGGAATTCTTCTACTTTGCTTTTAAAGTTCCATATGTTTATTTATGTTTAATTTCTTTGAAAATTTGTTTTGAAAGAAAATCATAAATAAATATATGCTTTTTTTGTGTGTGGGTAGGAAATATGAGAGCTTACCACCACGGTTGTACTAGGAAAAGTAAGACATTTGAGACAAGTTTAGAAAATTGGCAACAATATAAATTATAATAAACATGTTCGATCTCATTATTTTGGTCTTCAACAAGACTAAAGAGACACTAAATGAACGTGTAATGAAAAGACAAAAATAATGAATTTTAATTTAAATAACTAGATGGAAATGAATTATTTAACATAAGGATATATAAACAACAATACATGTACATGCAACATTGTTGTTCCATTTTTGCTCCATATCCAGCCGGCCGACGAGGGCTGTCCTCGTATAGCTGGTGGCGATGGTGCTGATTTTCATCCTTTTGTGGTGCTGGTACTAGTGATAAGAAATGGCAGAGCTGGTGGTGACGTGATCCAGCTACCCTGTTTTGTATCCAAAAATAATGTGACGGTTGTACTACAAAAAACCACTCTAGCTGCTACAATTTTTTGGGTCTCAATAATGACATCAAAAAGTGTAACTAATTATGGTAGCTCCATCGACGGGGAAACTGAAGAGGGTGGCAGTGTGTGGGGTACGTGAAGGGATGTCGGCATAATTGTCCGGCCATCTGCTGAAAGGAGGGCACTCATTTACATGGACCAACAAAATGCTGGCCAGACAATGAACGTCCTACAATTTTAAGCCTGTTAAGAACTAGATGAATGGTATGGTCAAATCTTGTTTTATTTTTTGTTTCCATTTTTATTGCACGTAGATGTTCTTATCCAAGCAACAATACATGTGCAAGTATGTAAAGAAGTTTTTTTTATGAAAATAAAACACCTAAGTGGGGGATATATATTAACTTCCCATGTCATTATAAGGAAACGTTAATGTCACAAAGTCTTAAGAGAATGTCTTCAACATGTATCAAAATTATCCAAGGTAGTTGGAAGGAAAAAAAACTTCATCTGTTTAGGCTCACAAACGGCATTTGAAAACTTTAATGAGTTAGATTTGCTGGAATTGTTGAGTTGTGTGGTGATGCTTCTTTTGTGTTACAAAAGTATCATTTAGGTTTTCATTGGATGCAACAACTCTAGAGCTTCCTTCCTGTGGTAAGATTTTAGAATTTAATTTAATTTGAGTTTTTCGTAATGTTTGATTAATATGTTTATCAAAATATTTATACAAACTATCTTAGCATCATGAAAAAATAGAGATAGGATTATTAGTATATTTGGTATTGAAGGTAGTAGTTCATACAATTTTTTTGTAATATCACACAGTGCACTATTGTGCGAACTTGGTGCATTACGTGTTTGTGTCATTCTAACTTTGTATCTTGTAAGTTTCAACATTTGAATCCGAGCAGTGCTTTCAAGATTGGAAGCATTGCTCTTGACAACATTAAAATCTTGGAAGTTACAAGATTCAAAGTTAGAATGACACAACCCCACAATGCACCAAGTTTGCACAATAGTGCACTGTGTAATATTACAAAAAATTATCTGAACTACTACCTTCGATACTATATCTACTAATAATCCAATATTTATTTTTTCATGACGCTAATATAGTTTGTTTAAATATTTTGATATACATATTAGTCAAATTAACGAAAAAGTCAAATTATATTTAATATATAGATAGAAATTAAATTTTGAAATTTTAACATAGGAAGGAAGATCCAATGTGCAATGAGAACCAAAATGGATCTTCTGTAACATAGAAGAAACATCACTACAAAAATCAACAAATACAAGAATCAGAGGCGTGGGGTTTATGGGAATTGACGTCTGTAATATTAATTTTACGTCATGTTATCCACTCCATTAATTATTTTAGATAATTACCTCCCTCTATTGATGGTCGTGAAATAATAGTAGCATTAATCATGTTAGTTGGGAGTTATTGATATTTGATTAAATAATTGATTAATTTTTATATGGCATTGGAGATTAAAATTATATATCAAAAGAGACATACCTAAGTTTTGGGCTCGTTAATATAAAATGGTCAATAGTTCATATAAATATATTGTGTGATAATTAATCGATTGCTGCACTTTCGAGTTCATTTATATCTAAGAACGGATAATTATTGTGCATTGGCTAGCTCAACAACGGTCAAGGTAGTGCACAATAATTTTAGAAAAAAAACTTTTGTTTTAAGATTTGACGAAAGCTTATAATGTTTTGTTCCGTGACTAATTTTTTAATCACACACAATTTTAGGTGCTATGTGAAAATTTGGAATTCAATTAGCGTAGTTTTGGAAAATAGCGCATATTGTTAAATAAATTTTAAAAATCCAATGACTTTAACTCACCAAGCCCTAGTAGCTAATAACTGTCGAGCCGGTGATGACTCCATTAAACATACCAAAACCATTACCCACAGCAACTGGACGCAGAACGGCAGAAGGCCCATAAATATCACAAAAATAGACTGTTTATGGTTTTGAGAATAGTGTGCATGCATTACTAGTTCTTCATGCCTTCATTTATAAGTAAGTAAACTATGTATCTAAGTAGTTGTTCTTTCATGGCTTCTTTTATTAATCCCCACGCGGTTGAAAGTTCCAGTCAAGCAGCTTGACCACTAACTTTTTTCAACACAATGCTAGTTACGTTTGGTGGAAAATTATTAGGCTGAAAACCATGATTCTAAAGTAGAATTATATAAGTATAGTACTACTACTAGTTCTACTTTTAGGTTTACCGGATTAATGTAGACTGAGGGAAGGGATTGTATCATATAGATACACCCCGTCCAAGTTCAAATTGCACTGCAATTATTATTATGCAGTTTAAAAAATATATTTGAACATTGATATGTTTACCTATGTATAACACTAATAAATAAACAGTTGATATTTAGAAACTACTTGTTGCAATGAATTTAACAACATCATATATGATAACATTATTGTGCATGTACCTATTCAAATATGCGGTCAAATTTTGATTAAAAATAGTGTCAAAAAAGCAAGTGTGCAATTTGAATTAGAACGGAAGGGAGTGTATGATTCGATAATGGAAACTATAGTTGACTAGTAAGAAATAAGTCGTGTAAGTGCACATATTGATATGGGATAATATTTTCACTCGGATCATCTCTTCACTAGAGAGTAGATCTCCAAAACTATACTCACTTTCAATCGTTCATTTGCGATTCACAAGTACCTTGATTTAAATCTTTCAATTTTATTTTGATTACATTCTGTTACAAATTAGAGCTATCGTAACACTTTATTTGCAACACTTATTTAAAATGTTATAATAGCTTATAAAGTGTTACCTAAACCTTTGAAAAGTGTTACATAAATATTGAAAAATGTTACGTTAGATCTAATGCAACATCACATAAGTTTATACTTGTAAAAGTGTTTCAATAGCTTCAAAGTGTTACAATAGCACCTAAAGTAACACTTTAATGAGTATTTTCTTACATATTGTTATAATAGACCTAACGTAACACTTTTTAAAGTTCAGACAACAATTTTCAATATTTATGTAATATTTTTCAAAAGTTTAAGTAACACTTTATAAGTTATTTGAATATTTTAAATAAGTGTTGCAAGGAAAACATTACATTAGGTTTAGTTTGTAATAGTGTGCACGTTCTTTAACTGAAACTGGATATGATTTTAATATCATTTTTATCGATGTCCAATTATTGTTTATTAAAAGGTATATTTTCAGGATATAAATGAAAAATTGTATACTTTTAAAAAATGTATTGGAAAATTCAACTAAAAATGAGTACCATTTTGGATATTTGCTCATGTGTTAGACTTAAAATTCAATCTCTCCCAAGCAGAGATAGATTTCTTCTCGGCAAGTTGTGTCTTTTCTTTCACATTTTCCACCATTAAGCCGCATATTGAGTGAAGGAATACTGCGCCACTTTAACTTTTTCTTTCTCCGATAGTTGTTGAGATCAAACAGATTCTGAATTTGTCGCTCCCAATCTAGATACTTCACAGGATTGTGTTGACCATCGAATTGAGGGATATCATATTTCAACTCCTAGATGTCTCGAGCAGAATCTAAAATTGAACCTAAACTCGAACTGGTCCTTTTCCTCCTTCGAGAATCATGATGTCTGTCGTGATGATGCCTTCGTGAAGTTCCTAGGTGTGATCTCTTTTCCGATTCATTGGAACCATCATCGGAACTACCATATCCTTGGAATCTGCAAACAAATTCCCTAGGGTCATCCCTCACGGCCATGGACGATGGTGTCGGTGTTGCCAAGCTCTCGACTTTTCTCGCCTATCTATGCACCTCACTCATAAGTGCATTTAATGTGACAACAAAGCGATCAGGATCAACATGTTCATTGAGTTTGATACGATGTCGCTCCCAACTGTCTGGTGCCTTATCTCGTTGTTGTGCACCCTCCCTACTATTGGATTTGTTTGTTAGTGGTAAATTGTTGGGATCCCCAACAAAAGGCGGGACTAATGGATTATCGTTCACCATCTCCACTAAGTTACAAAGAAAATTAATAGTTAGTAATAAAAATCGCCCCTCCTTTCTTAGTAAGGTCGCTCACCAAGTTTAAAACACTCAAAAATCACAAGGAAAAGGCTAATATAAGGGCAATCGATCAATTCACCACAGATTTAAAGCAATATCGGAGAAAAGTACTGCAAATCTTATTTCAAAATTTAAAAATATATAAACTTAAAATTGGGTACTGCGATATAAAATTATAAATTATAAAAAGAATAAGGAACAGAACGAAATTTGAATGGCACAAATCGGAGCTGTAATCAAGTTATGATCAAAACAAGAATGTTTTATATAGGCGACAAATAAGTTCCAAAAATTGAATTAACTTTTACAAAACCAATTTCGATTAGCTATCCCAACCCAAATACTTCCTTTAAAAGGATTTTTGTTACTTACTTGCTACCCAAGATAAAATTTCTGCTCCAATTCCCACGCCCAAATCAATCTTAATTCCCTTTTCCCCTTCCGATTAAGGTTTTGTTTCCTTTTCCTTTTCCAAATCGGATTTCATTTTTTTCTTCTTTCTTTTTCAGCCACAAATTCGAATTTCACAAAATATAAAAACTCAAAATCATATTCTTATTCCACAAGTAATTCCAACCGTGTGCAATTTCCAAATTTTCAAAAATTGCATAACAGCCCCTAAGCTTTTTGAAAATTAGAAAACAGCCCCAATTTTCAAATTTTAAACCCTGGTTTAATTTTTGAAAAGTTTGGAACCCAAAATTGCCTAAACAAAACTTGAATTAAGAAATCTGCAAAAACTTACTCTCGATTCAAATGAACTTCGAGATATTCAAGATCGTAAGGATCTAGAATATGACACTATATCTGGAATAGACACAAAAGATTTGTTTTTGGATAAGGTGTAATCAAAAATTCAAAGAACAATTCAGGATTATAGAATCAAAGAACGATAAAGGAAACAAATAGGATTATGAGTATACAATATTTTTTTAGAAGAGTGAACAAAAAATATCGCAAGCACATAAACTGTATAAGCTACCTAAAAACTATGAAACTGACCGGGGTGGTGAAGGTAGATAATACTTGTTAATGCTTAGATCCTTCGACGTCCTCCTAACTCGATTAATGAAGGTAAAGGCAGATAGTAATACAGAAATATTCAAACTCTTAGACCCTTCGACATCTTTTGACTCTAGATTCAATCCTCCTGCTCAGAAAGATCAAACAAAAATAGTTAAAATATGACACGAATGATTTTATAAATTTAGAACAAAAATTTCAAAGATAAAATAAGCTAGAAAGAACTCGATAACCCCTGAAGACTTCGGTCACATGTTCTTTTTCTTTGCTCTGATACCAACTGATATGAATATCCTTACGAAGACACTGGATCGCAAAATTTTAGATCTTTGACAACACGAGAAATCTCGCTCAAACCCTAGTGTTCTGCACAAATTCAAGAGTCTAGCCCTCGGGGTACTCTTAATTTAGACTTCCTCCCTAACTAGCCCGCAGAATTAGTTCACATGGTTATTGATACTTAATTAACCCGTAGGATTAAGAAACAATGAAGA
>JAULKM010044266.1:0-13026 GCA_032355605.1 Rubia tinctorum
CGAGAAAGAACAAGCGAAGAAAATAAAAGCAAAAGACAAAACACCAGAATTTACGTGGTTCACCAATTTGGCTACATACACGGCCGGCCAAGATCGGATTCCACTAGAGAGAAAATTCCAGATTACAGATTTTCTACTCTCTACCAATCCTATCTCTTAGAGTTACAGTAAAAGGACAAGACACTATATATATCCCTCTCCATCGTAAACCCTAATGGCTTTGGGCCCAAAAACATTTTGGTCCAAACGGAAACAGAAGACAGAATACCAATAACAGCCCAAACATAGGCCATGTTATACCGTCGGGCGACTAACACGTATTCAAGGCATACCAACAGGTTTTAAGCTGAAATAAAAGGCACACTAAGTGGAAAGTTTAGAGGAATAACTTTTTCCTAATTTTTTTCACAGAATAGGGCACTTCCCCAGTGCATTCTTTTTGGGGTCAAATGAATGAGACATGCATGCAAAATAGGGTTGAATTTGGAAATGGAAAAAAGAAGTGCTCTAAATGTTTTTTAAAGAAAATTTACTCATCAAATTCCATAAAAAAAATTTAAAATAAATAAAAAGCGAATGCATCCTCTAATTAATTATTTTTCTTTTTTAAAATTAATTTATGTAAGTATGCTATTTTATTTAAAAGAAGGAAGAGGACACATTCAAAGAATGCATCCTCCAAATTAATAATTAATAATTTTTTCTTTATTAATTTCCGTAAGTAAATTATTTTTTAAAAACTATGAATGCGTCCTCTAATTAAAAATATTTTGTATTATTTTTCAATTTTTAAAATTTTATTTTTTTCCTTATTTGTTCCGTAAATAAATGTTAAAAAATAATAATAAAGAGTACATATTCATCGAATGCGTCAATTAATTCAAATTTTTATTTGTCCTATTTATTTCCATAAATAAAAGTTCAAAATAGTAATGTGTCCTCTAAATCAATTTTATCTTTTTAATTTTTTGTCTTCATTATTTTCTATATGTAAAATAAAAAAATAAAAAAAGGAAGAGGAAACATTCGCTGAGTGCGTCCTGTAATTTAATATTTATTATTGTAAACAAAAATTAAAAAATGAAGAGGATGCATCCGGCGTTTAGACTTCCTGAAATAAAATAAAATCGAACGTTCTGGAATTATTTTTAATTTTGACTTCTTGTGTACTATATTAAAAAGAAAGAAAAGAAATTATTCTGAATGTGATGTTACTTTAGAAAACAGTGTTCAATTCATGAATTCATTTTGTTTTTTTAAATGACCAGTATTATTTTGTTGTGAAAATTAGAGGAGGGAAAGAAATATGTGAATGCGTTCCAATTTTATATTTTGTCGGACATATTATAACCTTTCAAGTAATTAATATTGAAACAAATATTATCAAAAATGTATGAAATATATTTTAAAAAATGAATATGTATATATATACATATACACACATATATATGTGTGTAGATATTTATAAGATAGAGTCGTTTGCTTGAAATTTAAATTATATGCTTTGCTTGATAATTATTAATTTCATTTAAAAATATAAAGTAGTAGTCATATTCTATGTTTATTTAATTGGAGGACGATAATTATAACAAAATGTGAATTCATTCATATATGGATAGGTAGAAATGTACGTATTAGTAATACAATATTCGATGAACAAGTGTCGAAGGTACTAATGACGCCCTCTGTAAAATTTTCCGCCCGTTCCACATAGGGGCGCACGTATGGTGTGGGAGTCTTCTTACAGCCACATGAGTAAACGCTGATAAGTCATCATCCTGAAGTCCCTCCATTAAATCCTCCTCCATATCGTCTACTGCTTCATCATTGAAATGATGTTGTACTTGAGGACCACTAGCCATATAAAATGGAGCAGTCGGAGATATACGCGCATGACCAGTAGCTGGAGTACGGTATGCAGTATAATCAGCCGGAGAACTGGTGGAATGTGAGGTTCCAGCATCTGATGGTCCTCTGTGGGCTATACTAGCATGTGAAGGTCCGGCTTGAGAGGAACCAATGTCTAGAGTAGGACCTCTAGGGTGGCGTCAGCGGCCACCCTGTCGACCAAGAAGAGTTGTACGGTGGTTTCTGATTTCATTGTATCTCACACCAGGGGATGTCCCTCAGTGTGCACATGTGGGTGATAGTACTGTATTCTGGAGGGCTCATGCACATATTCTAGAGCACCTATGGCATCTTCGTGTAAGTCCCTGATAACGTCTACGAAAGGTGGGAGATATCCATACAAATTAATTTCGGACCTGAGGCGCATCCGGGGCATAACCCGCATCTACATAAATGAGATAAACATGTTAAATACACTAAAATGAATAAATTTTAACTATTATTTACATGTAATTGGACAAAACAAATAAATACCATATGCTCCAAGATTGCTCCATCTCCGTGAAACCCCTTTGTAACTGTTGAGCGCCCTCGTGGCTGGTCAATCATGGTCACTGTGCTGCGGAGATACCACTCCATGTATTCTTGATCAGTTGTATATGGATCTGCTAATCCAATGATCGGGGCTCCATGCTCTACTCGATGTTCCCACGCCTGAACGTGTGTGCTCAGTACAATTCGCCAATCCACATTTGACCTCCCCCGACGATCTCTGGAATGAAGATTTTTTTGTTCATCCTTAGGCACCAACTTCATAGGTATTGTTTGGATGAACCCAAATTGCCTGAGTGCACGATGAACATGATGGCCTCGACGATGTGCCAGCAAATGAGGTTGACATTCAACAGCAAGTTGTTGTTATCGGTTGTACAATATAGCGGGAGATGTTGCATGACATCTTTAGTGTATGGAAACCATATAAACTGATATAAAAGAACAAGTTTTTGGTCTTCAAAGAGACAATAAATTTTCATGTCATTGGTGTAAGGAAAACCCAACTATCGTATACCTGACTGTTGTGGATAGATGTCATCTAATCAAAGTACACTTTAAGAACATGCATTAATGATCGTGATGAATCATACCAGGCTCTCCACCTACGAAGAACCGAGTAAAGAATATTAATTATTTTTAGTAAGGGAAATGGTGTAATTATTGCATTTTTACTGATGGAATACAAACCTGGATCCAAGAGCATTCATGTTGCTGATCACTGGAAGTCGTCCGGCGGGACGAATGGTCGGTACTCGCTTCCACGCCCACACTTGTCAAGGAATATAAGATATGAAAATATAGTGTTGGGGCTAAATATGAATATGTGACCAACTAACAAGTTCAAGCAGCAATGTTACCTATAGTAGGACAAGTGGGTCGGATATTGATTTCGTCTACAGAATTGTAGCGTCACATAAACTTCTATACAAGTGTGCTAAAATTGCACTCCCCCAACTATACTATTTTGCCACATCAAAGTCAAAGAGTCTCGTCAAGTACAGGAGAAGGATCTGGGATCCCGATGTGTTGGACATAAGCAATCCACCAACCAACAGTAGGATGAATACCCGCGCCCGTTGCTGACAATCTACTTCTGTAGCATCAATGAGAAATGGATTGTGCAACACGTTTCCCAACCATGAGACTTTTATACGGCCCCCGCTGGGCTTCTAAGAGTGGTGTAGCCTCTAAGAAGTCAGTGCATATTGTTTTCCACTCAGACGCACGCCTGCTTTTGTCAAGACCCGTGATGGACATACCATTAATTGGTAGACCCCAAAGAACACCCACATCCTGCAATGTGACAGCAGCCTCCCTCACCGGAAGATGGAATGTGTGGGTCTCAGGTCTCCATCGCTAGACCAACGTTGTGATAAAGCGAATGGTCAATGTGGATAGATGCGGAATTAAGTGGGCCCTGGAAGCCGACCGTACAAACATAATGCAGCATTCGATCAGGGATCTCAACATCCCAACAAGCCCCATCACACTATCTGACCTGCAAGGTTGTATCCCGCAAGTCACTATTGTACATTGCCCGTGAACGATGCTCCATGTGTAGATAGAGCAAATCCTCATCGATCGGCCCGAGATGATCCATGGTGTATCCCTGCAGAAAATGAAAGATTAATCATCAATCAGTGCTACATGCAGCACAGAATCACAAAATAATTTCCATCAGAAAATAATTCATAACAATCCATCCCTAACTAGCATCAATAAAAGGACAAGGTAATATAATATAACATAAAGGGCCACAGAATAATAAGGTGCATATACAAAAAAGTATTTTGAACACCAATATCATGTAATACTATTACATAGTTGCCTTAGGAAAAACTAAGCATTTCCAGAAACTGCCACCATAACTAATCATTCTTAAAAACTTCGTACTACAAACTAGACCCTATGCAGGACGTCGGCCACGGACACCTCTACGATCACCAGGAACTCTCTAATCCATATGATTCCTTATCCTTATCGTCTCAAATTAGTCACGCCTACGGTTCTGAAACTTTTTGATATCGGGGACCAACCTCTAGTTGGTGGGTTGCCACTGCGAGGGATCTCAGACAGGCTAGAAATCCGCACTATACTAAGCAACGAATGGGGTTGTTTGATATGCCTTATCATAGAGGTTTATAGGATCATCACGCCTTTCCCTGCAAACAGCCAAGGTATGGGAACAAGGCAGATGGAAAATTTGCCATTCTTGACAGCTGCACTCTTTCCTCGAGTATTTCATAGTATAATGACGTTCACCCACTCTGCCGTCAAAGATCCTTGTCAAAACCTTATAAGTCTGTGAATTATGACTATGCAAATTCACAACATCTCCCTGCCCCCAACTGACTTTCTTCTCGAACTTTTTCCAAATCCTGCTTGGCAAAACAGAATTTCAAAATGATAATAATTTGGAATTCTTAATTTCCTTTTAAAACGCATATGTTGAAAATAGTGTGGAAGAAATGTACCTCCAATTTTTTGCCTCCATTAACCTATGAGCAAACATTTCAACTTTTCGTTCAAAAGTGGCGTTAATACATGCTGTTATCGGTAGATGTCTTGCGCGCCTCAAAATTGTTGTAGCTCTCTAACATATTGGTTGTAAGAATTCCCCAGCGACGGTTTCCATAGAAAGTAAGACACCACTTACTGTTGTCATGTTGTTTCAACCAATCCCAGACATCTGGTTTGAGCTTCTCCAACTCCTCCTTGTACTCTCGCCACTTCCTTTCCATAGTGAGGAAGTTGGACTGAAAATGCCTCAAGAAAAATCGGTGGTATCCTGCCGGCTCCATCCATTCATCCATATGTCCCATTGCATTCAAGTTCCCTTGATGAAGGTCTGATATAATACACATGGACCTAGAATCATCACTTACCATATGGTGTCGCAACCTGAGCATGAACCAGTTCTAGCTCTCAATAGTCTCAGCATCAACTATAGCATAGGCAATGAGCAATACATATTCATTCATGTCGTGCACAACAACAACTAGCATTGTGGCCTTGTACGCACCTCTCAGATAAGTACCATCAACATTGATCAGTGAACTACATTGGCGAAAGGCTTCGATAGCCTGACCAAATGCCCATAACACAAACTTGAACTTCCTACACCCGTGACCATGTACTCTATCAGGTACGTCTGCCCAATCGACAATTGTGGTAGGACTAGCCCTGACCAGCTCATCTATGAATATGGGTAAACTCTCGAAGAATTCCTCTCAGGTTCTGAACGCCAAATCAATAGCCTTATGTCGCCCAAGACCACGCCTTCTTGTATGAAATGGTCACTTTTAACTCCTTCCGCACATGCTCTTGTACATCCTCGACCATGAAGGAGGGGTTCACCTCAATCTGATAGCGAATAGAATTAGCAATCATCAACGATGTCACATTAGTGTTACCATCTGATTGGTCAGCACCAATATAAGAATGACTGGTTACCCATTTGGTGATCTCCCACATCCCGTGGGAAGACTTCATGTTGGCTCTGACAATCCATTGACAATTTTCACTTCCTTTGACAACTTCCCTACATTTTGCGTACCATGCACGCGACTTGCTCTCCACAACCTAGTGTTCTCTGTTTATCATCGAACTTCACCTAGAAATAGCTTCTACCAATTCTGGCTTACTCCGAAATTGTATACCAAAATCAATCTCCCCGGTAACATGAACATAATTAGGGAGTACTCTGCCACAATCAGTAGGGTTATACCCATCCTCGTCAGATTCCCCATAATCTCTAAAGAATGCTTTGGTATTAGGATTCCCCATGTGATGGAATGCAGTGGGAACACTATTCATGTACACCACTAGTTCCTCATCATCCCCTGGATTCGAATTAGTTGATAAGGATTGATCATTTTCACTTTCTGCTACAAGTTCCCTACATTCACTTTCCTCATCATCAACAACAATCTTGCCAAAAACACGGTCACCACCGCTACCACCAGATATATGCTCGCCAATTTCACCTACATAATCATCGTCGAAGACATTCAAGTCTTCATGATACCCACCATGTATACCAGCACTTGTGGACGGCTTGGTGCAGTCGAGATGGACATACGATCTAGGTTGACTCGACTCACCAACGATAGGAGATTCTTCTAAACTTTGGCAATATTCAGGGGTTGGGAAGGTAGAGCAAGTTGTTGCTATATAGTTATGAACATTGCTCAACAACGACATGAACGTGCCTGGGCCAACATCACCAGCACGTTCAAAGGATTTTGACATCCTTTCCAGCTAAATGTAAAGATCAATCAGCTAAGGACAGTGACATTCTATCAACATTGTCAAACAAGGTCTCCGTGGACTCGTCATCTTCCGAATTATAACATTGATAATATATACACGAACCAATCATCTCAGGAGAACAATAATAGATTCTCACTAGAAACCCCTCACATTCAATGTCAAACTGTCTCACAATTAATACAACTAATTGAGAGTGGCTTAACCTCCACTTCAGTGTCACATGTTTCTTAGTTATAGAAGGATAATAATACACACTCACGTTCACATCATACTTAATCACACCCTCTCGATACAAGTACACCAACAAAATCATCGTACAACTGCATCGTAGTAATATACAACAAAGAATTACCTTTTCAAACAAAGATTATTATTCAACAACATAAGTTGAGTGATTTTGCCTAATGATTTTCAAAACTAAACGCAAATAGGAAGATAAAATTATTACATGCTAATCATAATCAGTACAAACTCATTCACATAACATCGATTCATAACACGAAACATATTTCATAGTGCATCAATAATTATTCAGTTAAAATTTTGAAATTATGACTCCTTAGAAAAACATACCTCGAAGACAGAAGATGTGATACTGCTGCAAAACTTCACTTGATATCGAACCCCAAATTTTCTTACACAGTTACAATGTACACTATCAACACATAGAAACCTGATATGGAAATGGTATTAATAATTAATGTACATTTCAAATAATTATTATCATACAACATCATCAGTTCATTGATTTCCATAATGACTTTTAATGCATCAACATCAATTCGGAAGACACAATTCTTATATTTGGATCATAATTACTACAAACACATACACATAATATCAAATAATAATAGTAAAACATTTTTCATACATTTTCAAAAACCAAAAAAGATTGCCTACATTTCCATATCTCATACAACATATTGCATATCAGAAAATACACCTAAAAACAGCTCGTCCAATCTCCGGATGATCGCCTCCTTCAGCGGTGGCGGGTGTAGGCCATACAGCTTTAACGACAGTGCGTGTGTGCCACGCGTAGCTCATCCCCCGATGCGTCACACAGAACGGAAGCCGCAGAATGAAGCTAAACTATAGGAGGATAAAAATAACATTTCCAGCCCAACGTTCAGCCAACAAAAACAAAGAATTAAGAACAGATTTAAACACATAGCGAACCAGCTATCCGACCTGAATTGATGAAGACTTTCGAGATGAAATTGGAGAGATCGACAAAAAAGGTGCGCGGCAGGGTTATTCCAGCGCAAAAATGAACCAAGGAGAGGGAGAAAACGAGAAGGAGCACAACCTAAATTCCTTCGTCCGATTCAAACAATGTGAAAATGAGTGAAAACAAACTGGAAAACGGCCTCTGTTTTTTTTAAACAAGTCATGAAGACGCATTCTCTGAACTCGTCTTCTAATTTAAACAAAACAATGAACAGGAAAAAGGCAAAAAATGGGCTCTGTTTTTTTTTAAAAATCAGGTCATGAAGACGCAATCTCTATTTTCAACAAAAAAATTAAGTCATCCTATTTTAACCAAAATAAAAAAATTCGAAAAAGATGAAGACGCATTAATGACGTTAAGTAATATTCTTGGGAATTCGAAAAAGATGAAGATGTATTAATAACTAAGCAATGACGTTAACTAATCAACCATTGCTTGACTTTCTATATATAGAAACTAATAACTACGGATTGACTTTAACTAATCAACGATTTACCTTGACTTTTTATGTAAACACTAATAACCAAGTTGATTTTAACTAATCAACGGTCAACCCTTACTTGACTTTCTATATATAGACACCAATAACTAAAGATTGACTTTAACTTATCAACGGTTTACCTTACTTGACTATGTATATAAACACTATTAAGTAAGATGACTTTAACTAATCAAGGGTTAACCCTTACTTGACTTTCTAAATATAAACACTAATTACAAAGGATTGAATTTAACTAATCAGCGGTTTACCTTACTTGACATTCTATATACACACTAACTACTAAGTTGACTTTAACTAATCAACAGTCAACCCTTATTTGACTTTCTTTGTATAGACGATAATTACTATGGATTGACTTTAACTGATCAGCAGTTTACCGTATTCAACTTTCAATAAAAACACTAATAACTATGTTGACTTTAACTAATCAACGATCAACCCTTAAATGACTTTCTATATATAGACAATAGTAACTAAGGATTGACTTTAACTAATCAACGAACTACCTTGCTTAACTTTCTATACAAACACTAGTAACTAAGTAGATTTAACTAATCAAAGGCTAACCCTTACTTAACTTTGTATATATGGACACTAATAACTAAGAATTGACTTTGACTAATCAATGATTTGACTTACTTAACTTTCTATATAAACACTAATAACTATGTTGACTTTAACTAATCAACAGTCCACTCTTACTTGACTTTCTATATATAGACACTAATTACTAAGGATTGCCTTCAACTAATCAACAATTTACCTTACTTGACTTTCTATATAACCACTAACAACTGAGTTGACTTTAAATAATCAACGGTCAAATCCTTACTTGACATTCTATATATAGACACTAATGAGCAAGGAATGACTTTAAATAATTAACGATCTACCTTCATTTACTTTATATTTAAACACTAATAACTAAGTTGACTTTAACTAATTAACGGTCAACCCTTACTTGATTTTCTATATATAGAAGACAATTACGAAGGATTGACTTTAACTAATCAGCGGTTTACCTTACTTTAATTTCTATATAAATACTAACAACTAAGTTGAGTTTAACTAATCAACGGTCAAACCTTACTCAACTTTCTATATATAAACATTAATAACTAAGGATTAACTTTCACTAATAAATGAATTACTTTACTTGACTTTCTATATGACCACTAATAACTAAGTTGACTTTATTCAATCAACGGTTAACCCTTACTTGACTTTCTATATATAGACACTAATAACTAAGGATTGACTTCAATTAATCAACGATTTACCTTACTTGACTTTATGTAAAACGCTAATAACTACGTTGACTTTAACTAATCAATGGTCCATCCTTACTTGACTTTCTATATATATGCACTAATTACTGAGGATTGCCTTTAATTAATCTACAATTTACCTTATTTGACTTTCTATATAAACAATAATAACTAAGTTGACTTTAACTAATCAACGGCCAACCCTTACTTGACATTCTATACATAGATACTAATAACTAAGAATTAACTTTAACTAATCAACGATTTACCTTACTTGACTTTCTATACCAACATTAATAACTTAGTTTACTTTAACTAATCAATAGTCAACCATTTGCTTGACTTTCTATATATAGAAGATAATTACTAAGGATTGACTTTAACTAATCAACGTTTTACTTTAATTGACTTTCTATATAAACACTAATAACTAAAATTACTTTAACTAGTCAACGGTTAACCCTTACTTCCCATTCTATATATAAACCCTAATTACTAAGGATTGACTTTAACTAATCAACAATTTACCTTACTTAACTTTCTATTTAAATACTAATAAGTAAGTTGACTTTAACTAATTAACGGTGAACTCTTACTACTTAACTTTCTACATATAGACGATAATTACAAAGGTTTGAGTTTAACTAATCAACAATTTACCTTACATGACTTTCTGTATAAACACTGATAACTAAGTTTACTTTAACTAATCGACTGTCAACCCTTAATTGATTTTCTATATTTAAACTAATAACTAACGATTGACTTTAACTAATCAACGATTTACCTTACTTAAATTTATATATAAACACTAATACATTTTTGGCTTTAACTAATTAACGGTCCACCCTTACTTGACTTTCTATATATAGTCACTAATTAATAAGGATTCCCTTCAACTAATCAACAGTTTACCTTACTTGACTTTCTTTGAAAACACTACTAATTAGGTGAACTTTAACTAATCAACGGTTAACTTGTACTTTACATTCTATATATAGACACTAATAACTAAGGATTGGCTTTAACAAATCAATGATTTACCTTACTTGACTTTCTATATAAACATAAATAACTAAGTTGACTTTAACTAAATAATGGTGAACCCTTTCTTGACTTTAGATATATAGATGAGAATTACTAAGGATTGACTTAAACTAATCAACGGTTCATAACCGTACTTGATTTTTTATATAAACAATAACTAAGTTGACTTAAACTAATCAACGGTCAACCCTTCCTTGACTTTCTATATATAGACACAAATAACTAATGATTGACTTTAACTAATCAACGAATTACCTTACTTGACTTTCTATATAAACACTAATAACTAAGTTGATTTTAACTAATCAACAATCACATGTTACTTGACATTCTATATATACACTAACAACTAAGGATTCACTTTAACTAATCAACGATTTACCTTACTTGACTTTCTATATAAACACAAATAACTATGTTGACTTTAACTAATCAATGGTTCACCCTTGCTTTACTTTCTATATATAGACACTAATTACTAAGGATTGCCTTTAACTAATAAACAATTTACCTTGCTTGACTTTCCATATAAACACTGATAACTAAGTTGACTTTAACTAATCAACGGTCAACCCATATTTGACATTCTATAAAAAGACACTAGTAACTAAGGATTGACTTTAACTAATCAACAATTTACCTTACTTGACTTTCTATATAAACACTAATAATTAAGTTGATTAACTAATCAACAGTCAACCCTTACTTAAATTTCTATATAGAGACATTGATAACCAAAAATTGATTTTAACTTATCAACGGTTTACCTTAATTGACTTTGTATATAAACACTAATAACTAAAACGAATTTAAATGTTCAACTGTCTTACAGAATATTTGTAATTAGAGTTAAGCATTATGGTCTAGTAATATCTATTTAGGATTAGCTGTCTTCTGGTCTAGTAATATCTATTTAGAATTTTTAAGTATTCTAAAAATGTAATAGCTTGTAAGATTCAGGATCAACATCTTCATACTTGGGGATTGCTTTTTGTTTATGGGGATCTCGGCTATTTGGGAATGACTTTTGAATTTTAAAAAATCTTTCAATTATCCACTGCTTTGTATAGGGGATTGGAATCATATATCATCAAACCTGGATAAACATGGTGGCCTTCCTCATAAGGAAGATGAATCACGACAATTCAGATCAATGCTGAATTCACTTGGTTTGTCTGAAGTCCGAAACATTGGTTCCTGGTATACTTGTTCCAATGGTAGGGAAAATAACGACAGAATTTGAGAAAGACTTGACAGAACTTTTGTTACTTCAGATTGGATTTCTTCTTTCCTAAATGCCATAGTTAAAAACCTACCTATTTCAATCTCAGATCCTGCGGTTTCAGATATTATCTCAAGAGTTTGATCTTTTAAATCTCAGGCTACTTTGCAGCAATATGATGTTTGGGATGCAGCGGTATTATTCTCTAATAGGCTCTCTGTGACAATGATGCATTTGCAAAATTAGCATAAACAAGCTTATGGCAACATGATCACAAGATCAAGAACTTGAAGATGAAGCTTCGTCAAATTATGACTCCACGGAGTGTTGTAAACAAGAAAATCAGGAATCTATCATCAAGCGGGAACTTCTGAAATTATCACAGTTCCAATGCGATTATTGGCGACAAAGAGAAAGACTTTAGGATAAACATGGGGATTCCAACTCATCTTATTATTATCATAAAAGGGCAACTAAGAAATCAATGGCAAGAAGGATTCTGGAACTTAAATCTGAATTTTGTACTGTGTACTTGAATTTCAGCTGGGGCAACTGATGAATCCAGTCACAGCAAAAAACTTCAGGCCCATTAGCTTATGCAATACTAGCAACAAAATTCTAGCCAATGTATAGCAAGAAAGGCTAAAAAAAGGTTATCAAAGATCTCATATCAGGTAACCAGAATGGCTTCGTTCCGGGCAGATTCATTGGAGAAAGTGTGCTCTTGGCACATGAGCTCATTGATGAAATCCAAAAAAGAAAGAAAGGTGCAAGATATTTTTCTGTAATAAACCTTGATACGGATAGAGCTTATGAAAGAGTCTCCTGGAATTTTCTAGATGCAGTTTTACAAAAGGTGGAATTTCAATCTAGTTGGAGACGTGAAAAATCAATGTGTTTCTACTGTATCCTATTCTATCTGTTGGAAAATATGGTATAATAAAAGTTGACTTCGCCAATTTTGGCCTCAGTTTTGAGTAGTACCCGAAATGAATTGGGTTCGATGGATGACAATTTTGGATTCTACGTTGCGAGTACTATAAAATCGGTTACTCGAACACTCAAAACGGATCAAGAGTGA
>JAULKM010044296.1:0-13026 GCA_032355605.1 Rubia tinctorum
CAGGTTTCGGGTTGAAGTTCGGTCGTGTCGGCTTAGATTCGGGTTGAAATCTCTCGGGTTAAATCGGTTTTCGGGTTCATTCGGTCGTTTCGGTACGTGTCGGGTTTCGGATTCGGGTCAGAAACTGACAGCTCTACAAGCAAGTGATAGATTTGACATTTAAATTACCCTCCTTTGAGACTTGAGACATTAGCTAGAATTTATTTAACCTTGATCTTAGGTTGAATCTAAGGATTTTAATTTGGTGGATCATTGGTGAAGAAAAGAGGACGTGGGCAATGAGAATATGATGGAGTTGGGCCATATTCTCTTGGGTTTATGAACTTAACTGAATTGAACCGAACTAACACTTAACTATAGTAATAATATGATTAAATGAAGTTAAACCTCACCAAATTTAATATCCGTTGAACTCTACTGAATTAAAATAAACTGAATTGAACGGAAGTGCAGATAAACTCTAGAGAACAAGATATGTGGCAGCTGCGAAAATCTCTAGAGGAAAGAGCTCTACGAGACTCCGACAACTGAAACGGAGTACATCTGGGTTCACTTGATGTACCTGACGATTCGACGCTCATCTCCGGCTGGTGATGCCACACGACGATGACAATCCGGGAATATGACAATTCGACGCTCTTCTCTAATTGGATTTAACCGGAATAGTGGCAACGGTGCTCGTTTGGGCCTATCGACAGCGCAAGTAATGACGGGATCGAGTTTTGTTGGGGATGGGATGTGCAGATAAGCGTGAGGTCGTTTTGGCTTCTATTTTTTAGTCTTAGTTTTTTTGTTTGTGTTTCTTCTTTTGTTTTTTTTAAAAACATTTTTAGTTTGTAGTTTCGGTGTTTAGCCTTTTCTGGTTATAATGCAGTAAAATGGTGATTTTATAAAATCGGTCTTGCTTTTGGTTTGAGGTTTAGACCTAAAAATCTTTGTCAAATTAGGTTTTCCGGCGATCTTTTACCCGGTAAGTCTGAGTTGGCTTCCAACCTATTCTCTAAGTTGGTTAGGAGAAATATGAGTTGGTGTATCTTTTGATCAAGAATGCAACTTGTGATAAGGAAATATCAAATCTATTGATTGCTATTGTAACTATTTTTGAATTGTAACACTAGATAGAAGCTGTATTTCGTTTGGTAGATTTAGATCGAATTTTCTGAACATTTTCACAATAGAGGAAGTTCACTTCATCGTACGACCCACATTTTATTTAATACTTTATGTTCCCCACTTCTCTGTAACTGGGAATATCACGTATCAAGTTGTGTAATGCCTTACGCCCTTTATATTAATATAAATGGTTGGATTTGCGAACATTCTCGTCATTAATGGTTTTTATTTATTAATAGTGGAGTATCAGCGCGGGTTGCGCGATATTATTAACTAAAATATTATGATGAACATTTTGTGTCTCACATTTAAATTGAAAATAAATTTTATTTAAAAATTTAAAGTATAATCAGGTAAGAAAAACTATATGAGTTATGAAGTAAAATAATTAATTTAGTTAAAAGTCGTTAAATATTGGATACAATAAAAATTGATTATTTTATAATATGTCATTCAATTTTTTAAAAAGTAATTGTTTATATGTTGAGATTCATTTTAAAACGTTATCATAATTATATTTATCTATGTGCAATAAATAAAAGTAAATCTCAAATTATCTAATTAATCTCGCTAATTTTAAAATGCCCTCATTTAATATTTAGGCGGTCTAAAATAAGATTTTGACATATGTAATAAATAAATAATATGTATACATATTTCTATAAAAGTACTCTATCATCGTATAATTTTTTTTGAACATTTTGTTATTTCAAATTATGTGTTTATTTGGATTTTCTTTAGTGATATATATATATATATATGTATATATATATTAAGAGATATTTATGCTTTTAAATATATCTTTAGAAGTTATATATTTTAACAAGTTATGATTGATTATATATAGTAAAGAATTAAAATCAATAACATATTATTTTAGACAACTTGGATTTATATTAGTTAAAATGATTTCAATATCTCCGGTTGACAGCATCAAGCAAACAATTTCTATTATATGGTGAATAACGGAGTACCATCGCGCGTTGCGCAATATTATGAATTAAAATATTAGAATTAAGGTTTTTTTACATGTTGTGTCTTACATTTAAATTAAAAAATTATTTTATTTAAAACTTTAAAGTTTAGTTATCTAAGAAACACTATATGAGGTATTTAGAAATTGTTAAACATTGAATATAATAAATTTTGATTATTTTTATAATAATTTATTCAAAATATTTTTAAAAATAATTATTTTTATGTTGAGATTCATTTTTAAAAGGCTATCATAATTATATGTATCTCATTGCAATAAATAAAGGTATTAAATGACTTTATTAGTCTCACTAATTATAAGATGTCCTCATTTAACAGTTAGTCGGTTTAAAACAAGACTTTGTCATGTATAAATAAATAAATAATATGTATACATATTATTTATAATTAGTGACATATTATTTATGTATGCATAAATAAATAAATAATATGTATAAATAATTTTGTTATTTCAGATTATATGTTTCTTTATAATTTTTTCCATATATATGTACAGTACAATGAGATATTTATGATTTAATTATATCTTAAAAAGTTATATAGAGAATTAAAATAAGTAACATAATATAATATTAGTATAAGTCATGATTGATTATATATAGTAAAGAATTAAATCAGCAACATATCATAATATTAGTATGTTATTTTTAGACAATTTTGTTTTAGATTAATCAAAATGATTTCAATATCTCCGATTAACCGTAATCCTCCAAAAAGCAATAATTTCAATTATATATTGCTTGAATGATGATTGGGATAACAAGAGAGAGAAGGTAACTACACTGGGAAAGCAAATTTTTACCGCAACAGCTTTACATTAATCTCATAGTGTTACGTATTCTTATCTAAAATTATGTTTAGAAGTGCAAATTTTATTTAGAGTATATTTCCAATCCTAATATTTTTAGGAAAGAATAACAGACAATCATTGTGTTAAGGATTATAACATAAATACTAATCTCCATTAGTAATAAAATGTGAACTAATCGCAATTGCATTTGGCTACGAACAACAAAAAATTGGTAATAGCAATTGATAGTGAGAACGGGGATATGGATTTGGTTGCTTCCGATGTAAGAATTGTGCATGTGGCAACGTACATATTCTTGCCAATTGACTAAACTACTACTTTTTTTTTTTAAACAATTCAGTATCAGTTTGTAAAACAATTGACCAGCATCATTATTATTTTTAAAGTCTAGAGTTGGCAATTTGTGAAAATTATGCAAGGTTGTGATGTAACATCAAATATGAAATTACTTGTGAGAATAGGTAATCTGAGGAAATATATTTCGTCCGATTATGATTTGATTGCAAAATATATCAATTCTTATATTAATGATATTTGATTAGATTTATGGAATAGAATTGATATGGTATACTCGGTTGTGGAGAAGATGTGGATGAGATAGTTTAATTCCTCACTTTAAGAGATTAGATTAAGGAATTCCTATCTCTCATAGATTTGATTTTTATCGTAATATATTATGGAGATGGAATTCTATGCGCCTGGGATACTTGAAGAGGTGCAATCAGAGATATAAATATTGAGGACATTGTGACTGTGTTATTTATGCAATTAAGGGAAGAAAATATGTATGCATATTTGGGTTCACGAATAGCCAAGAGTTCAGTTTTTGTTCCAACAGAATCAATACTCTATTGATCTAGGTTCAGAATCAGAAACCTTAATTCCTCGGGAGGAGGAGATCCAGCGTTGATGAGTTTCAAGGTCAGAGGGAGTCTGATCAAGGAGGATCAGTAGCAATGGGAGTTTGCAAAATCCACACGCTTGTATTTATAAAGGATAAGTATAGTCGTGTCTATTGTACTATCTTGTTCTGATTAGTGGATTTATTCTGAACTAGGCCAGACCCCGCAGATGTAGGTGGTTTTACACCGAACTGCGTAACCAAGTTTGTGTGTTCTTGTTTTACAATTTTGTTTCATGCTTGGTTAATTAGGTTATGTTGGAACATGATAGGTTGGTAAGTAATTTAGGTAAAACCAAAATTTCATTTGGTATCAGAGCTTGGTCACTTATTTTTACCTTGCTTGTGTCAAGGAAAGTGTGATCCAGTTTTACCATGGCGACAAAGAAAGGAGCTTTAGTATCTCGGCCACCATTATTGGAAGGAACATATTACAATTATTGGAAGGCTTGCATGAGAGTGTTTATCAACTCGCTGGATGAAGTGGCATGGCACTTTGTAGAAACTGAATGGAACTATCCAACCGAAGATGCTATAACCAGCTCAAAAGAGAAGGAAGGAGAATCAAGTACACTGAAGCATAAACTTAAAAACAAATCAACCTAGAGTCCGGATGAACTTAAAGCTTCAATGGCAAATTCAAAAGCCCCAAACGCTATTTTCACAACAATAGATGAAAGTCAGTTCAAACTTATCTCAACATGTTATCAGGCAAAGAAGGCTTGGAATATCCTGTAAATAGTTCATGAAGGAACGAGCAGAGTACGAGAATCTAAGCTTCAAATGTTTGCCACAAAATTTGAGGAAGTAAAGATGGAGGAAGATGACATTATTGCTATATTCAATGGGAAGCTAAGAGACATAGAAAACATGGCATACCAACTCGGGAAAACCTATAAAGAGACAAAACTGGTAAAGAAGACCTTAAGGTCACTGCCTCAAAGATTCTCAATGCAAGCTGTTGTCATTGAAGAAGCAAGAGATGTATCCATCATGACACTGGATGAATTGATGGGATCATTGCAGACTTATGAGATGACGCTTGAGTCATCCATAAAAAGGGGACAAAGGGAGTTGGCTTTCAAAGTTTCCTCTTCCAAGGATGATCATGATGATGAGAGTGATGATGGGATTGAAGATTTAGCACTTATCACGAAAAACTTCTCAAGGATGCTAAAAAGAGCAGTAAATAGAAGATCTCAAGAGAAAACTGGTGGAATTGGAAATTGACCTCGTACGCAAGAATTTGGAACCAATAGAATACCACATCCTAAACGATCTAATCAGCAGTTCCAAAGGAATGGTGGAGATGAAGCAAAACAGCCTGGAAGAATTTAATACAGAGAATGTGAAGGATATGGACACATCTAGGCAGAATGTGCTAATACTCGTAAAAAAGCAAGGTCGGTCATATGTTACCTCTTGGAGTGATGATGAAAAAAGAGAGGAAGAAGTGGAATTCACTAGTAATTATGTAGCTTTCGGAGCAAAGATGGGTGAAACTAGGGCATGTTCCAACAAGATGACAACTGATGTTGTATGTTCCAACATAGAGAATCAAGGTTGGGCTACATCAAGTGAAGATGATGACCAGTAGGTGAGCGATGAAGACATCTATACTTCCTATGAAAAAATATATAGAATGTGGTTGAAGGTTTTGTTGAAACAAATAAAATCCTGAAAGCATAGAAAAATCAACTTGCAAATGGGAAGGCAGAAATGATGGATCTTGTTGATAAGCTTGAAGATGAAGTGGATGAACTAAAACAAAGTATGAAATTGGCTACTCAAAGGGCAAAGATTGTTAAAGCTGCAATTTTGAAACTGAACACTGGCAAGGCAAAACTGGATGATATTCTTAATAAGGGAAAGAACTTTGGAGACAGATAGAGAATCGGCTATGACAAACCGGATATTTGTGTTGTAAATTTCAAGACAGAAGTGCGGGATATAAAGAAGAAAGTAATGAGGATTCAGCGGAGGAAACCAGTGTTGTGTAGTTACTGTTCGTATTAAGGACATATATAGGAACAATGTTTTAGACTACTCAAAGATATTATGAACGGACGTCAATTGACTACATGTTCCAACATGGATGATGAGCTACGATCAAAATTAGTCATAAAGGTGTGGCTTCCTATGCGTGCAACAGTCTGCCTTATTGCACATACGTCTCTCATTGCACATTCTAGAGATTCATGGTACTTTGATAGTGAATGTTCTCGACATATGACTGGAACACATGATTTTCTCACTAAGATCTAGCCTTATGACGGTGGATTTGTTACATTTGGTGATGGAAATAAAAGTTGTGTAGTTGGCAGAAGAGAACTGCAGATTGAGGGATTTCCCACTTTTACAAGTGTTCTACTTGTTGAAGATTTAAAAGCAAATATTTTGAGCATTATTCAATTTTGTGATGACAATATGACTGTGGTGTTCCATAAAGACAGGTGCATTGTCAAACATGGTGAAGAAAAAGTACTCTCAAGAATTCGATCTTCAGACAACTGTTATTTGTTGGAACAAGAAATCAAGTGTCTAAGCTTTAAAAAAGATGACGGAAAGATGTGGCACAGAAGGCTAGGACACATAAACTATAAAACATTAGTGAAGATTGCAACTTCTAAAGCCATTCGAGGTATGCCTTCTCTCACTTATAAGAAGAAAATTGTTTGCGGACCATGCCAACAAAGTAAACAAATTCGATCACCTCATTCCTATGTTTAGTACATTACAACTTCAAGAAATATTGAATAATTACACATGGATTTGATGAGACCAGTCAATACACCCAGTATGGCTGGCAAGAAATACGTTTTTGTATGTGTTGATGAATTTTCCAGATACACTTGGGTAGCATTCCTTAAAGAAAAATCTGACTCAGTGGAAGTATTTAGAAGTCTGGTGATCAAACTGCATACAGAAAAGGGGGGTCCTGTAGGAAAAATTGTCAGGTTTAGAAGTGATCATGGAGAGAAATTGAAAATTCCAGTTAAGCAATTTCTGTGATGAACTTAGAATACAACACGAGTTTTTGGCACCAATCACTCCTCAACAAAATTGGATTTTTGAAAGGAAAAACAGGACTCTACAAGAGATGGCTCGAGTAATGTTGGCAGAAAAGGCATTCACAAGAAATTGTGAGCAGAGGCAGTAAGCACGACACGCTATACAATCAACGGGGTTTACCTTCGACCGTTCACAAACAAGACGCCATACAAAATCCGGAAAGAGAGAAAGCCAAATGTCTCGTACTTTTAAGTCTTCGGGAGCAAGTGTTATATTCTTAGGGACAGAGAGTAGTTGGCAAAGTTTGACAATCAGAGTGATGATGGCATCTTTTTGGATTATTCTGTGAACAGTTGAGCTTACATGGTTTATAATCTTCGCACAAAGACACTTATGGAGTCAATTAATGTCATTGTTGATGATTCTGATGAGAAACTTGTATCAAGAGAAGGAGAAGATGATCCAAATCTAGTGCATGTTCCAACACAAAACAATTCAGCTGATCATCAGGATGATGTTGGAACATCAGAAGTTTCCGAAAGTCATGCCAAGTTAGAGGGGTTTTTCACTGATAATGTTAGAACACCAGTCTCCAACCTTACACCTCATGTTCCAATACAAGAAGAATCAGAACCTATCTCCAAGAGAACGCATTCTCTACCATAGATTAACTACATGGAACTTGCTGGATTACAGTGTTTTATCTCATTGATTGAACCCAAGAATTATAAAGAAGCTCTGCTTGATGAGTATTGGATTGCTTCCATGCAAGAATAACTGGGTTAGTTTGAACGAAACGATGCTTGGTATCTCAATCCCCACCTAAACAATGTTAATGTCATTGGTACCAAGTGAATCTTTAAGAACAAGTCGGATGTTGATGGCCAGATAACTCGAAATAAAGTAAGGTTGGTAGCTCAAGGATATACTCAAGTGGAAGGAGTTGAATTCGATGAAACTTTTACACCAGTTGCCTGGTTAGAATCTATTTGAATTTTACTTTCTATTTACTGCACTCTGGATTTCATCTTATACTAGATGGATGTTAAAAGTGAGTTCTTAAACAGTGTGGTCAACGAAAAAGTTTATGTTGAGAAACCCGAAGGTTTTGAAGACCCTCATTATCCGCATCACGTGTATAAACTCAAAAAGTCATTATATGGTTTGAAACAAGCACCCCGAGCCTGGTATGAGCGACTGACAAACTTTCTCATTAAGAAAGGTTATCGTCGAGGGTGAGTAGATCACACTTTATTCATGCTGGATCGATCATCACAACAGTTAATTGCTCAAATTTATGTTGATGATATTGTTTTTGGATCTACTCACAGTCTAAGGTACGAGACTTCGTTGCATTAATGCGAGATGAATTTGAAATGAGTATGATGGGTGAACTCATTTATTTTCTAGGAGTACAAGTAAAGCAAGTGAAGAGTGGGTTGTTCATTTATCAGAGTAAACATGCCATGAATTTGGGAAAAAGATTCGGTTTAAGAAACTCTCGACCAGTCCGAACTCCAATGGGAACTACTGAAAATTTGGGAAAAGATGAGAATGGTGTAGCAGTTGATCAGAAATGGTACAAAAGCATGATTGGGAGTTTGTTGTACCTCACAGCAAGTCGCATAGACATATGTTTTAGTGTCGGAGTATGTGCAAGATTTCAATCCAATCCAAAGGAATCACATCTGACAGCAGTCAAAAGAATCATTCGATATTTAAATGAAACTTCAGAGTATGGCATTTGGTATTCAAAAAATCAAGACTCGATGCTTTTAGGTTATATAATTCAGATTGGGCAGCTAATGCAGATGATCGCAAAAGCACTGCAGGAGGATTTTTTTATTGGCACAAATTTGGTTTCCTTGTATAGTAAGAAACAAAATTCGATTTCCTTGTCATCAGCCAAAGCTGAATATCTTGCTGGTGGAAGTTGTTGTGCGCAATTGTTATAGATGAAACAAATGTTGAGAGATTATGGAGTTCATCAAGGGCCTTTGAAGATTTTATGTGATAATAAAAGTGACATTGGTATCTCAAAGAATCATGTTCAACATTCTCAAACTATGCATATTGATATACGACATCACTTTATCCGAGATCTTGTTGAAATAAAGGAAGTCGTGGTAGCCTATGTTCCAACATCAGAGCAATTGTCTGATATTTTCACAAAACCACTAGATTCTACCACATTTGAGCTACTAAGACAACACTTAGGTGTATGTCAAGTATGAGGTACATTTTTTTCTCAAACTTTCTGGTTAGCATTAGTATTTTTTGTTTTTTCTTGTACAGAATATATAAAAATAAAAATATGAAGGGAGTGTTGCATGTTGTTTTATGGGGAATTTAAGTTGTTAGTTAGAGTATGGCTGCAGAAAAGCTCAAAAGGTAATTATTACCTTGGAAAGAAAGTAAGGTTCGTTTTTTAGAGAAAGGAAAGTAAAATTTTAAAATTTAATCTTCCATCTTCCTAGTAACTTACCTCCTTCTCACGATCTCTCTACCCCGATATTCTTGGCATTACGGGTTGAGATTGGTTCTAGCTCAAAAACCCTACAACATAGAGGTAGAAGGAAGTCGGAAATCACAATCCAAGTTGTAGCATTACTTATCAAATTTCGATATGGAGAAATCCGGCGCATTCAAGAAAATCTTTGGAGAACCTGCACTCGTGGTGAACTTGTCAAAGAGTGATATGCTGAAACCTTGGAACGGTGTTCTTGAACCAGGGGTTAAAGTTGTCAGATCACCACCAGTTGAGCCGGTACTAGACCCATTTGTGCCCGTGAAAATCAAGGTATTTCATGAAAAATCCTTAACTTTTAATGGTTAGACCTTCAAGTCGTTAGATGATTGGATGAAGTATTATATGAAGCATAATAAGAAGGTAGACCTAAATGGATATAAGGGTATGTCGGGCAAAATAAACGGGTATGATTTGAGTCATCTGCTGAAGGGGATTATAGGAGTTATTCAATACATGGAGGATTGGAATCCATGGCTAACTAAATTAGCCTGTGTAGAGTACAAAGGGAAGAAGGTTATGTGTTTTTATACTTATGTTTTTGGAACTAGAAGACTGAGGCTTAGGAAATTCAGAAACTGCCCTGGAGATGTGTATGTACTGAGCTCTATGAGTTTCAAAGCCATTCAAGTCTTTGACCCTGTTGTTGCTGAGAATTTGAAGAGATTGAGGGAAACACCACCTATTATGATTGAGATTGACTCAGATGATGAAGAGTGGGAAGCCAGTGGTGAGACTTATGTTCCAACACAGGCTGATGATGCATGGGGAGTGAATGGTGATATTGAAATTGCCAACGAAGATTATGATCTTGGTGGAGGAACCAACTATATTCCTACAGTTTGTGGAGATTATTGAATCTGAAGATGAGAATCAGGACAGTGAGATACCTGAGGAGATTGATGCTGAATTCTCTGACCAGGAAACAGGGGGAGTTGATGGAGTGGCTGAAGAGCCAGATGCAGTTGAGGTGTAAACATCAGAACAACATGACGCAGAGGAAGCTGAACATCACCTTGATGATTTTCCAACATCTGGTCAACCTAATATTGTAGATGTTGAAGTGGTTGATGTGGAAGCAAGTGCAGTTGGAACTGATGTTCCAACATCAAATGAGAGCCTTGAAGATTTGACATACACCAGTGATGAGGTGTTAGATGAGTTTGTGCAGTCTCACTTGAGAAGTTAAAAGAGGAAGGTTGCTGGAGAAGCTGCTGAAGGTCCAGTTCAGCCAGAAAAGAAGAAGAAAGTGAAAAGAGAATCTGGACAGAGTTAGAAGAAAGCTCCTTCAGCAGAAGAGTCTTTAAATGAAGATTTATTTGATCAAGATTGTCATGATAGATGGGATACAATCAGTTGAAGGAACATCTTAGTAGAAAGACCAATGGACCTAGACTCATACAAGAAAAACGGATTCACGGCTATTCTGGAACATATGGGTTATACTGGTGCAGCTACAAGGTTTGAGAGATACAATAGGGAATTGGTTCAGGAGTTTTATACAAATGTGAGAACAGAAAACTTGGACACTGAGTCTGAGTGGTATGGCTGGACTTATGTCAGTGGCAAGGTTATCAATTTCTCCGCCCAGAAAATTAATGGGATCCTTGGATTGAGTACTCCCGATTTTGAGGGACCCTGTTATGAAGACCTGGAGCTGTCAAATGATCAAATTCTTGCTGAACTGACTGGAGGACTGGAGGTAAAGTGGCCTAAGCAAAGGAATGCAACGATGTCCAGTCTTATTAGTAAGTGCTTTTGCTTATCTCATATAGTCATTAACTGCTAGATTCCTTCTACAAACACCTCTGTACTGACTAGGGGAATAGCTAAGTTATTGTATTGTGTTGGAAAGAAAATTCCTGTGAATTTTGGGAGGATAATACAGGAAAATATTGTGTTTCAAGCTGTTTCTTCAAGGAAGAAAAATTCTCTGCCACATCCTTGTGTAATTACAACATTGGTAAGAGAATGTAAAGTGACAGTGAAGGAGGATGATATGATAATTGAGACTACTGCAATCAAGGCAAATTCCTGAACTTTCTCTACAAGAAAGATAAATGATCTGTCCTGGAAGGAGTCAGAAACGCGCAGCTCAAGTGGTGCAGGCAGGAAAGACATAGAAGCCAAGAGAATGGTAATTCAAGCAAAGATTGCTGCTCTGAAGTTTGAGTTAGCAGCTCTTGAAGAAGACATGAAGAAGTTGAGTGTTGATGATGAAGTTGCTGATCCACTTGCATAATGGGCATTTTCATTTTTTTTTTGGATTTTTGAATGTTTGATGGCCCAAGGGGGAGTATTTCTTAGATTTATGAATTTTTGATGTTACAACATGCAAAGTTTTATCTATTTTTAGTATTCTTTTGGATGTTCCAACATGAGAGTTGTGTTTGTTGAAAGGAGATGTAAATTTCAGGGGGAGCTAACTCCAGTTATGATCATATATGATATTCTTGTGAAGTTGTTTTAATATGATCAAAATTCAAAAGTGTTGGTGGGTCCACAAAATCCCAAAGGGGGAGATTGTAAAGTCCGGAATTGTTGAGTTGGCAATTTATGGAAATTATGGAAGGTTGTGTTGTAACATCAAATATTGAATTACTTGTGAGAATAGGTAATCCGAGAAGATATATTTTGTCCGATTATGATTTGATTGCAAAATATATCAATTCATATATTTATGAGATTGGATTAGATTTATGAAATAGAATTGATATGGTATACCCGGTTGTGGAGAAGATGTGGATGAGACATTTTAATTCTACTTCAAGGGATTAGATTAAGGAATTCCTATCTCTAAGAGATTTTATTGTTATCATAATATTTTTATAAAGATGGAATTCTATGCTCAATCAGAGATATAAATATTGCATATTTGAGTTCACGAATAGCCAAGAGTTCAGTTTGTGTTCCAACATGATCAATACTCTATTGATCTAAGTTCAGAATTGGAAGCATTAATTCATCGGGAGGAGGAGATCCAGCATCAACGAGTTTCGAGGTAAGAGGGAGTCTGATCAAGGTAGATCGGTAGTAAGAGGAGTTTGCAAAATCCACACACTTGTAATTAGAAAAGATAAGTACAGTCGTGTCTATTGTACTATCTTGTTCTGATTAGTGAATTTATTCTGAATTGGACCAGACCCCGCAAATGTAGGTGGTTTTATACCGAACTGTGTAACCAAGTTTGTGTGTTCTTGTTTTACAATTTTGTTTCACGCTTAGTTAATTAGGTTATGTTGGAACATGATAATGGTTGGTAAGTAATTTAGATAAAACCAAAATTTATTTCTAAATAGAAAAACAAAGAGCAGCTATATTTGGGGGTTTGAATTTAACGTCGAGTAAACGAGAAATTATATATATATATATATATATATATATATTGTACTAAACTTGAAGAAAACGATTGAATCGATCTTTTCGTAATCCAACGCCAACAGTTTTGGTAACAACTGGTTATATATATTGTACTAAACTTGAAGAAAACGAATGAATCGATCTTTTCGTAATTCAACGTCAACAGTTTTGGTAACAACTGGTTGAAATTTGGGAGCAAAAATCCATTCTTTATCGCGTTTTAATATATGTGGACGCGATCCTTTTGATAGAATGTAAAACCCACAAATAATTGTGGCTGTGTGTATTCATATATATACTGAGTAC
>JAULKM010044306.1:0-13025 GCA_032355605.1 Rubia tinctorum
TTCATAATGTCTTCAGTTGATCGACAAACTTGAATAAGTAATCCAAGTAGTTGCCGACTTCTTCTTAAGTTCTTCATAATGAGGGCGATCAATCAAACCATGTTATGCAGCATCTCTAAGCTTCATTCTTAGAGGCCCAACCATGTTACTTAGAGGATCACGAACAAAACCCTTGAACGTTTGATCAAGACGTGGAATGTCTTCATTTATGGTAGTAGTCGTTTTAGGATCTCTATCAAAAACTTAGTCAATTCTGTCTCATATTCCTTTTATAATAAAACAACTGTTAAGAAAGTGATGAATACTCTCAGATTCTTGTTTGCAGAAACAACATATTGAAGGTAGATTAAATGTAAAATATTCAAGCACATCAGGGAAAGGGATAATATTGTTAAACAACCTCCAATTCATTATTCTTATTTTTTTTGGAAGAAGCTTGGACCAAAAATGATTGAAGGATTATATTGTGTCTCATTTTAGCCTGATAGTTTCATATGCAGATTTAAGAGAGAAAAAATCCATTTGAATAAGGTTTCCAATTTATCTTCATTATCAGGAAATATTTTGTGATTCATACTGAGAGTTTGGATAACTTGATTTGGAAGATGATTCTGAAGTATGCTCAGAAAAGAAGTTGGCTGGGAGATTAAGTCAGCAACTATAAGATTAGGGAAATGTGTTAGATTAGGGAGTAGTTTTTAAATTTTCTTAAACAATTTTGTTTATATTACATCCTGAGTAGTTTTGGAAAAATCAATATTTAGATTTTCTCAATTAATTATAAAAATTTTGTGTCCAATGGTCCATTATATGTAAGTAATTATATATTTTCTATTATTTATTTAGAAACCTAGAGCTATCAAATGTATACTCAATTTCATGCATTTCCCTACGCCATATGAACCCCGTTCGCTTCATCGATTCAATTCTGTTGCATTAATTATAATTATTTTTCATCATGTTGATAGTATCGCAAAAATTAGAGCACATAGTTGATACTGACACAAATTAATGAATGCTTTATACTTCCTCTAGTCAGTTTTTTGTTGTCCACATACAAAATGACATAAATTTTCTAAAAAAAGAAAATTAGTGAAAGTTTAGTTGGAAAATTAAAATAAAAATAAGTGCAGGAGAATAATTTAAAATTTATCACAAGAGAATATGCAAATAAAAAATCATTCTTGAATGATAAGTATGTCAATATAAATAAAACACGAGTATTACACTTTGCCTTCTACTCTCCGTTTCTTCTCTATTTCTTTACTTTTTATCTAAAAGAAGAAACTTTCGATCATGTCTTTCTTTTCATCTATGAAAAGCTCGCGATCCACTTAGTTGGGTAAAGTTATAGAGCAGGATCTCTATTAGCTCGAAGGTACATATTGTCGTACAACATATTGAGGATCTTAATAATAATGTGGAGTTCTGATCCTTACAACGTTTTAAAGTTGCCATTAAACTTGTTTGTGGGCACGGTGGTAAGTCATATTTTAGATTACCATTTTTAATATACGTACGATTTAATCGTACATATATAAATCATGATTTTTTAAAATAATTGATGGAATTAAAATTTCAATTTTGGGGTTTGTGTTGAAGTATCAAGGAAACGCCGATCATCGCACAAGGCACAACTCATGCACACACGATGAATTTCGTATGTGGTTAAATACCACAATAAACACTACTAATGGCCTTAATTTCCACTAATGCATATGTGTGTGTGGACTCTTGGTTAAGATTAAGTTTAAATAAATAATATATATATGTGGGAATTCATTAAGAATCCAACTCACTAATATTAAATATAAATTTGTCTTCACAATAAGAAAAAATAAAAAATAAAAATTTAAAATCTCAGTTGCTAAAATTAAGTTCTCACATGTCATTAAATCCAAACTATATATGAGTTTTAAAAGGACAAAAGTTTGAATGATATAAAATTTATTAAGAAAGTATATATCTATTTATTACATAGCACATCGTGTGCAAGACTCATTTAGCACCATCAGCCATCAAACACATAAATATATGTAACTGTTAATACACACATATTATGATATAAAATTTTTCAATGTATATGAAATAATAACCGGATTATAGACTCCACTTGGTGACAATGAGAGAAAAAGTCTCATTAGGAAATGTCAAGAAAATAATAATTTTAAGGGAATCTCATCTCTCGTAGTCTTATCTTAGGTGATAGTAGCGGAAACTATGGGGGATTAGGTAGGTTAAAAACCGTATCGCTAGTGGTAGGCAGGTCCCCACCACCACTGGCAGTCCATACAGCGCCTCCGAGTGGTTTAAATTGGGGCATGCAGTTTCACGTGTAGCGGCACTTGGTTGTGCACAGGCGGAGTTACGTCTTTTGCAGCGGTAGGTAGAGCACCATAGTTTTCCAACACCGGTGCATCTGCAACAAACAATACAAGCAACTAAATTAACACATAGTTTAAGAAAGTAAAATTAATTAAACACAATACTTATCAAATTCTAAGCTATTTATAATTGCATATAGATTGGAAAGTCAAACACATATTTTTACCTATATTATATTCAAGTTGGGACAATCAATAGTGACGCACATGTGTTGTAAATAAGATTTTGCACATGATAGTTCGAGGTGAATGTAGACTACTACGATAATGATTTATGAGAAATGATTAAATTTATGATTCATACAGAAAATACTCAAAACATTGAATTTATAGTATGTTTGTAGAAAAAAACTGTAATTATTTTTTCCAACTGACATATATAGCTAAAATTTAAAAGTAAAACTTAAGCATCTCATTCAATATTAGTGAAATCTACTTTTACTTTTCTCAGTTTAAATGTAAATACATACAGATTAAATATACATATGACTTATTGATAGTTTATATTAATAGTACTAAAGATACAAAGTTAAAATTTCACAAATATTTTATTTTTTTAACACGTGAACCAACATTACCCAAAAAATGCACAAAAATTTGTACACAAACTGTGTAAATATTGCGCGCGATCCACTTAATTGGGTCAAGTTATGGAGCAGGATCACTATTAACTCGAAGGTACATATGCTCATACAATAGATTGAGGACCTCAAGGATAAGGAGAAGTTATGATCTTTACAATGTTTTAAAGTTACCATTACACTTGTTGGTGGGCACGATGATAAGTCACTTTTTAAATTACCATTTTTAATATACGTATGATATACTCATATATTAAATCATGGTAGTTTTTATAATTTATTGAATTAAAATTTCAATTTGGGTGTTTGTGTTGAAATAGCAAAGAAACACGGATCGTCGCACCAAGCCACCTCATGCGCACATGATGAATTTTGTATGTGGTTAAATACCACAATAAACACTATTGATGACGTTAATTTTTACTAATGCATATACAAAAATTTATGTTGGCTCCTGGTTAGTATCAAGTTTGCGTAATATTATATATATATATATAGACATATAGAGAGAGGGAAGAGAACTCATTAAGAATTCAACTCACTAATATTAATTATAAATTTGTCTTGAAAATATCAAAAGTAAAAATAAAAATATTTAAAATTTCAGTAATTAAAATTAGTTTCTCACATGTCATTAAATCAAATATACAAATACACATTTGAAAAAGACCAAAGTTTGAATAATATAAACCTCATTATGTATATATCTATTTATTATATAGCACATCATATCCAAAACTCATATAGCACCATCGGCCATCAAAATATAAATATATGTAACTATTAATATAAATACAAATATAAAATACAATATAAAAATTTACAATGTATATGAAATAATCATCGAATTATAGTTAATCTACCCGGTGATGAGGAGCGAAAAAATTCCTATAATGGAATGTCAGGAAAACAGTAATTTTGAGTAAATCTCATCTCTCTTAGTCTTATTTGAAATGATAGTGGAAGGAATTAGGGAGGTTTGAGTAGGGTTATAACCTGTATCAGTAGTGGTAGGCTAGTCCCCACCACTACCAGCAGTTCATGCAGCGCCTCTGAGTGATTGTAAATTGGAGCCTGTAGTTGCACTGGAAGCGGAACTTGGTTGTGCATGAGCGGAGTTACACCTTTTGCAGTGGTAGGTTGAGCAACATAATTTTCCAACATTGGTGCATCTGCAATAAACAATGCATGAAACTCAACTAACACATAGTAGAAGAAAGGCAAATTAATTTAACACAATACTTAACATATTCATAGCTATTTGTAGTGGCAGAAAGATTGGAAAGTAAAATTCACATTTCGGCCTAAATTATATTCGATTTGGGACAACCAATAAAGATGCCATGCGTTGTATATAAGATTATGCATGTGATAGTCCACGATGAATGTAGACTACTACCGGAAATGATTTGTGAGAAATGATTAAATTTAAAATTTATATAAAAATCACCCAAAACATGGAATTTATAGTGTATTAGAGGGGAAACTCTAATTATTTTTTCCAACTAACATATATAGCCAAATTTCAAAAGTAAAACCTAAACATCTCATTCAATAATAATTAAATCTACTTCTTTTTTTATTATTTTAAAATAATGTTAAATGTACTTTATACATTGTTATCAATATCACGTTCTCAGCTTAAATGTAAAAACACACACCTTAAATATACATATGACTTATTAATAGTTTATATTAATAATACTAAAGATGCAAAACAAAAAATTAAAAGTTTCAAACTTTAATTCAAAATTTAATATTTACTTTAATTTTTTAACAAGTGAACCAACATTTCCCAAAAAATGCACAAAATTTGTATACATAGTGTGCAAATATTGTACATAAATTATGCAAAAATCGTACATGAAATGTGCACGAACAATTATATGTTGGAGAAATTGTGCATAGATTGTGCGAAATTGCCATTTCCATTAAAATCAACCTACACTACATAAGAAATTGATTTAACTACATGTTACCGATATTAGGCCTTCACTTCATCTGATATTTATGGAATTAAACCTTTACCCTTTAGTATACCTAAAATGCGTTAGATTTTTTTAAAACACCACATGTTACGTTGGGGGGTTTGGCAGTCCCCTACCCGTTTATCAAATATAAAAATAAAGATAAAAAATAGGGGGACATAATTCCTTACCTCTGTGAGTAAAGCCCGAAACTTCTTCAACTGTACATGGTTATAATCTAGACCTAAGGGTTCTCAAGCTCACATAAAAGCGTGGAAAGATTGCAAATTATCTCATAATGTTCAAAAGAAAACAAAAGCGTGTAATAATAAAGGAGTACGGTACATTATTTATTTCATTTTCCTAATATATGGAAAAGAAATCGAGTCCAGATGTATCATCCCCGTTATTCCTTAAGGCAGACCTGCAAAAACAAAGAGTTTACCTTTTTGGCACTTGCAATTCTCACCAATGCATTAGCAACACCGTTGGTCTCTCTGTAGATATACAAAATAGTCCAGTCAATTTGATAAAAAAGCTCCCAGACTTGACGTAAATCTTTGATAAATTTCCAAGAGATTTTGAAATATTTTCTCACTATCTTTAACGGCGGTTCTAAATCGCATTCGATTTGTATGTGTCTGATCCCAAAATTTTGAACCGCATTCACACCGAATTGAAGTGCTTTTACCTCTGCTTAAAGATTGCTACCTGAAGGATTTTGTTTTTCCAACTGATAGTACTAGCTTCCCATTAAGATCTCTAATGGTAAAAGCGATTCACGCGTTTCCATTCTTAAGCATTGAACCATCCGAATTAAGTTTAAAGTGTGCAGGAACCTTCCACTGAACTATTTGTTTTCAATATTTTTCTTAGATCTGAATATTAACCATCTGGGTAACCCTAATGTAAAATTTTACAAACATTTGATGCCAAATCGATGAATATGTCATTCAATTCAAACATGATTTTCCTGAATATAATGTTGGCATTAGGTTTGATTTGGTCAAAAATAGTTATTTCTAGCACACTAAATGAACCAGGTATACAAACCTGGTATGATCTTGATGAGATCATTAAATTCAGGAGAAACCAAATTTACATATAATTTGTCCCTTAAGTATTCAAAGGAATTGGTAGCTATGTCAAAAACCTTTTTCAATTCTGTCTCACATTCCTTTTATAACAGAACAACTGTTTAAAAAGTGATGAATACTCTCATATTCTTGTTTGCAGAAACAACATATTGAAGGCAGATTAAATGTAAAATATTCTAGCACATCGGGGAAAGGAATAATATTGTTAAACAGTCTCCAATTCATTATTCTTATTTTTTAAGAAGAAGTTTGGACCAAAGATGATTGAATGATTATATTGTGTCTCTTTTTATCCTGATAATTTCATATGCGGATTTAAGAGAGAAAAAATCCATTTAAATTAGGTTTCAAATTTGTCTTCATTATCAGGAAATAATTTGTGATTCATACTGAGAGTTTGGATAACTTGATTTGGAAGATGATTCTGAAGTATATTCAGAAAAGAAGTTTGCTGGGAGATGAAGTCAGCAACTGTAAGATTAGGGAAACTGTGTTAGATTAGGGTGTAGTTTTTAAATTTTCTTTATATTACATCCTGAGTAGTTTTGTAAAAATAAATATTTAGATTTTATCAATTAATTATAATTATTTTGTGTCCAATAGTCCACTCTATGAATATATATATATATATATAAATATATATTACTATATATCTTGAAAGCTAAGGCTATCGAATGTATTTTAAATGGCATGAATTCTCCTACGTCATTTGAACCCCGTCCACTTCATTGGTCAAATTTTGTCGCATTAATTATGAATTCATATATTTCAACATGTTGGTACTAATTTAATTTAAAATCTAGAGCACATAGTAGATACGGATGCAAATTAATGCATGAATTATACTTCCTCTATTCCTCTTTTTTTAGTTGTCCACATACAAAATGATAGAATGTTTTTTAAAAGGAAAAAAAGTGGTGAAAGTTGAGTTTGAAAATTAAAAATAAGTGGAGGAAAATAATTTTAAACTATCACAAGGGAATATGCAAATAAAAAATCATTCTTGAATGACAAGTGTTTCAATATAAATAAAACAGAAGTATTACACCTCTTGTTCTACTCTCCATTTCTTCTCTCTTTCTTTCCTTTTCATTTGAAAGAACAATTTTTCGATCATGTCTTCCTCTTCATCTATCAAAATTGCACAATTCACTAAGTTGAGTCAAGTTATGGAGCACGGATCTCCATAAGCTCGAAGGTACATATGATCGTACTACAAATTGAGGCTCTCAAAGATAAGGTTGAGTTTTGATCTTTAAGACGTTTTGAAGTTGCAGTTAAACTTGTTAGGGGGCACGAAGGTAATTCACTTTTTTAATTGCCATTGTTGACGGGGTTGAATTAAAATTATAGAGAGGTAAAAAGTTTTAGTTGCAATATTAAAACTTTATAATGCATCTTGCACTAGTTATAACTTTATGACCCAACTGATGCAACCAGAAAGTTTTATATTCGTTTCTTCTAATTTTCAATTTATAACTTGGTCTTTCCATAAGGTATGAAAAACCCATCTTTTAAGACACCGACTCTTTTAATATACGTATGATTTACTTGTACACACACACATATATATCATGGTAGTTTTTAAAATTGGTTGAATTAAAATTCCAATTTGTGGGTATCTGTTGAAGTAGCAATGAAACGCAGATCGTCGTACAAGGCACAACTCATGCACGCATGATGAATTTTGTATGTGGTTAAATACCACAATAAATAGTATTGATGGTGTTAATTTCTACTAATGCATATATAAAAATTAATGTGGACTTTTGGTTAAGATTACGTTTGCATAAATGTTTTATGTATAGGGGAATTCATTAAGAATCCAACTCATTTATATTAAATATATATTTTTCTTCAAAAAAATGCATTAAAAGTCCCAGTTACTAAAATTAGGTACTCACATGTCATTAAATCCAAAATAAATATAAATTTAAAAAAGACCAAAGTTTGAATGATATAAACCTTATTAAGTACGTATATATCTATTTATTGTCTAACACATCATATTCAAAACTCATGTCGCACCATCAGCTATCAAAACATAAATATATGTAACTTTAAATATTCACACATATAATATGATATAAAATTTTGAAATCTATATGTAATAATCACCAGATTATAGTTACTCTACCTAGTGACGAGGAGCTTAAAAGTCCCTATAGGACATGCAGGGGAAACATTAATTTTGGGGAAATCACATCTCCCGTAGTCTTATCTGAGGTGATAGTAGCAGAAACTAGGGAGATTAGTTAGGTTTACAAACCATATCGGTAGTGGTAGGCCGGTTCCCACCACCAACGGCAATCCATGCAGCGCCTCCGAGTGGTTGTAAATTAGAGCTTGCAGTTGCGCGGGAAGCAGCACTTGGTTGTGCATGGGCGGAGTTATGCCTTTTGCACCGGCAGGTAGAGCACCATAGTTTTCCAACACCGGTACATCTACAACAAACAATACATGCATATCCATTAACATATGGTAGAAGAAAGACACATTTATTAAACACAATACTTATCATATTCCCAGCTATTTGTAATAGCAGAAATATTGGAAAGTCAAACTCATATTTTGACCTAAATTATATTCGAGTTGGGACAACCAATAAAGATGCACATGTGTTGCAAATAATATCATGCGCATGATAGTCTGAGGTGAATGTAGATCGATACCGGAAATGATTTGTGAGAAATAATTAAATTTATAATTAGTACAAAAAAATACCCAAGACATGAAATTTATAGTATGGAATAAAACTCTAATTATTTTGCCAACTGACATATATAGCTAAATTTCAAGAGTAAAACCTAACATTCTCATTCAATATTTATTTAATCTACTTCTATTCTTTCTAAGAAAATTTTAATTGGACTTTATACATTGTTATAATAATCAAGTTCTCAAATTAAATGTAAATACATAAACCTTAAATATAGGTATGACTTATTATTACTTTATATTAATAATACTAAAGATATAATACAAAATTTAATATTTTCCATGTTGAAGTCAAAATTTCATAATTATTTCAATTTTTTAATACGGGAACCATCATTTTCCAAAAAAATTTACAAAATATCGTACACAAATTATGCAAATATTTTACATAAATTGTAAAAATCGTACATAAAATGTGCTTAAACATATATATGTTGGAGAAATTCTGCATAAATGGTGCAAAATTTCCATGTACTTTAAAATCTGCGTACACTATATAAGTAATTGAATTAACTATATGTTACCGATATCAGGATTTAGACTCCATATGATATTAATAAAATTACACCTTTACCCTCACTACAAGAAATATGACCTATTACTTCGTCCTTTTTACCTCGATATTTTGACTTATGTCAAATAACCAAAGTAAAAAGTTCTTTTACCTCTATTATTTTTTTTATTTGAGAAGTAAATAATATTATTTTTACCTTGGTTGAAAAATAACTGAGGTAAATAATATTTTTAACTCGATTGTTATATTAACCGAAGTAAAAGGTTAAAAAATGAAGTAAATAATCTTACCGAAAAGCATACTACATATGTTGTTTAAAAGGACTGCCAAATTCGCATTATATGTCATTTTCACCGACATGTGATGCGAAGGACAACCGACGTCACAGTTATAAGATTAATAGAACTTTTAGAGGTTAAAGTTGAAAAAGATTGACTTTGAAAAAAGAGGAAGTATTATTTTAAAAAAAATTAAAAGATGGTTTTTGTTATATTACAGTTGAAAATGGTGGAATAAGAGGGAATACCACAACAACCAACAAGTAAAGAATTTGACGGTGGTAGAAAAGAAGAAAAAAACAAAGTCAGGGTCATACTATTTTTCCCGTTTTGAGGTCTTTCTCCTCCCAATATCTTATCATCACCATTAATTTAGGGGAATCTTAAAGGACAATTATGCATTACATTAGCGCACAGTACCCCCCTTAAAATCCTGTAACAGTCCATTCTATGAAAATAATTATATATTTTTCTACTATTTATTTAGAAAGTTGAGGGCTTTCGAATGTATTCTAAATGACATGCATTTGACGATGTCATTCGAACCCCGTCCGCTTCATCGATTCAATTCTTCCAAATTAATTATAAATTCATATATTTCAACATGTTGATATTAATTTATTGTAAATCATAGAGCACATAGTTTATAATTATGCAAATTAAGGCATGCATAATACTTCCTCTAGTCTTTTTTTAGCTGTCTGCAAACAAAATGACACATGTTTTTTAAAAAGAAAAATAAGTGGGGAAAGTTGAGTTGGAAAAATAAAAATAAAAATAAATGATGGAAAATAATTTAAAACTTATCACAAGGGAATATGCAAATAAAAAAATAATTCTTGAATGACAAGTGTTTCAATATAAATAAAACGGAAGTATTACACCTCGTGTTGTAATCTCCATTTCTTCTCTCTTTCTTTCCTTTTCATCTTAAAGAACAACTTTTCGATCATGTCTTCCTCTTCATCTATCAAAAGCGCACGAGCCACTGATTTGGGTCAAGTTATGGAGCATGGATTTCATAAGCTCGATGGTACATATGGTTGTACTACAAATTGAGGACCTCAAGGATTAGGTGGAGTTCTGATCTTTTAAACGTTTTGAACCTGCAGTTAAACATGTTGGTGAAACAATGGTAAGTCACTTTTCAAATTATTATTTTTAATATACGTATGATTTACTCATAGATATATAAATCATGGTAATTATTTTTATTGATTGAATTAAAATTTCAATTTGGGTGTTTGTGTTGAATTAGCAAAGAAATGCCTATCGTCGCACAAGGTACGACTCATGCACACACATTGAATTTTGTATGTGGTTAAATACCACAATAAACAATATTGATGGCCTTAATTTTCACTAACACATATATAAAAACTAATTATGACTTTTGGTTAAGATTACGTTTGCATAAATTTGATATATAGTATATCGAGAGAGATAGGGGGGGTTAGAATTCATTAAGAATCATACTCACTAATATTAAATATAAATTTGTCTTCACAATATAAAATGTGCATGAAAAATTATATGTTGGAGAAATTGTGCATAAATTGTGCGAAATTGCCTTGTCCATTAAAATAAGCCGTATCTGCATAAGTAATTGAATTAACTATATGTTACCGATATCAGCCCTTAGACTCCATCTGATATTTGTGGAATTACAGCTTTACCCATTAGTATACTTAAAAGGTGTTAGACTATGGAGTAGTTTTAGATTTTCTTAAACGGTTTTGTTGATATTACATCCTGAGTAGTTTTGGAAAAATCAATATTTAGATTTTCGCAATTAAATATAAATATTTTGTGTCCAATGGTCCATTATATGAAAATAATTATATATTTTCTATTAATTATTTAGAAAGCTAGAGCTATCAAATATATACTAAATTTCATGCATTTGCCTACGCCATATGAACCCCGTCCACTTCATCGATTTAATTCTGTTGTATTAATTATAAGTTCATTATTTCATCATGTTGTTACTAATTTATCATAAAAATTAGAGCACATAGTTGATACTACACTTTTCTCGCAAGTCTCTCTGAAAAATCCCACAAAACGCTCTCTGAAATATATCCGTTACCAGCTCTAACGGTTCTTTTCTTTGCCGGAATCACATGGTGACGCCCCCTATGGGCGGCCGTCCGTCACCGGCACAAGCCAATCCACCTACTTACTCCTCAGTTCTTCAATCCATTCCAAGCGCCCGCCCAAATCATTCGTCAATCAAAATCCCAAATTCAATCGCAACTCCGACGACCTCATTTGAGGATGAAAAGGCATGCCTCTTCTCAGATGATGACATCGGCAGACTGGCGGGACCATTGAAGCTATCATTGATCGGAAAATTCCAATCATGTATGCCTGGTATGGAGTATATTCGAAGGTCCATTTTCAATTTGGGATTCGTGGGGGGAGTAAGCATAGGTTCTCTGGATGATAGGCATATTCTTATTAGGTTCCAAAAGTTGGAAGACTTTAATCTCTGCTGGATGAGGGGCAAACTAAGGATTAAAGATTCTCTGGTTAGATTTAGGAAATGGACTCCTGAATTCTCTCCTTTCAGTGATGCCCCTTTTGCTCCGGTTTGGATTTCAATCCAAAACCCCCCTGTCTATTATTTTACAAAAGAAGCCACTACCATCTTGATGGAACAATTTGGGACCCCTATGGCAGAGGATAGACCAACGAAGGATTTCACTAGGCCCTCTGTTATTAGGTTTTGTGTTCAATTAGATCTATCTTCTAGTCATCCGAGAAGGATCAGATTGGGGTCCTTAACATCCAGTAGATGGTGCAATGTAGAGTATGAATGGAAACCTACATTCTGTACTAAATGCAGCCTCATAGGACATAGTGTGGGACAATGTAGAAGATCCCCAAAAGGGTACTCTAGTTTGTCCAAAGAAGGGAGAAAACAAGCGGAAAAGACCGACCAGCCACGAATGGAATGGAGGAAAATTCAGAGACTGGTTGAAGATTCATCGGCTATCCCTATTCATCAGAAACAGAAAGAGGCAGAACAGTGTGCAGCATTTCATCATTCAGCCATGACAGTGCACTCTAAAGCATTGGACCATCCTCTCAACAGCACTCAATTGAAGACATCTACTCCCAACGAACAAGTTGAGAAGGCAAATGACTACCAGGGTCTCAGTGATCATCCAATACCACCAGCACTGGCTCTTCATCCAGATGCTCAACTGCCTCTAAAGCCACAATTGCACCACACTACTCACACTATATCAGAGGGGGAGAGAAGGATGATCGATTTGATGCCAATGGGCAGCAGATTGCACTTTGCCAAAGATGACATCTTCTCCCACAAATACATCTCTGACTTTTATCATTTGCCATCTAATCCAAATGAAATATTCCCTGCTAACTCTCTATCCTTTTCACAGGGAAACAGATACAAACTGCTGCAAGTGGAAGACTCAGTGGTGGTAGGATCAAGCAACCAATCAAAATCACAGGACT
>JAULKM010044317.1:0-13025 GCA_032355605.1 Rubia tinctorum
ATCCACTCATTCTACTTTTCCCTTTCTAAATTCAATTTCATCCACACATTTCATTCACCTAAATCCAAGCACATAAGGTTACCATGCCAATTCCAGTGAAACGGAGGGAGTATCTATCTATAAATATTACTAAAACAACAAGTTTTTGGCTAAGTGACACATCTGCACCTAGCCACATCATATTGCCACATCACCATTTAAAATATTAATTTTAAAAAAAATATACATTTAAAGGAATAGAAAGTTTCCAATATATTCCCTTAAAATGCGTAATATTTATTGCCACTATTCTTTGTACCTTACTCTCCTAGACATTGGCTCATCTTCTTCTTTAATGCTCCCACGTTTCCCTCTCTATTGCTTCTTATTCCAAAACCTTCCTCTCTCTCAACTGTTTAATTCATTTAAATCACCTTCTGCTCCGATGAGTTCATACTACTCATCTTAGCTTCTGATGAAGATGTTGAGAGCTGTGAACAATTGGCGGGGCGTGCCATTTTCATTATTGTGCTATGCCAGTGGACATGGAAAACATTTTACAAGCTTCTTTCATGTCCACTTTCTTTTTAAAAATAATTATTAAATAGGGAACTAATATTCCTTTCGATTTATTTATAGGTGAAATTATAAACAGGAGCCCATTCACATAAACGGGACCCACCAAATTATTAATGGTTACTGTTAGTTGAAGGATGCCATGACCTAATTGTTAATTTGATATCTATAATTTATCTATCTATAAATCTATATTTCTATATTATGTATTAAATGAGCTCATTGTTGCCACACGTCACTCATACAAAATTTCACGTAAATTTCAAAAATCAATTGAAAATATAATCTATAGTTATGACTAAATAAGTACAAGTTTTCAATGTATTTTCTTGAAAAGTGAAAATTATAAAAATTCATGCAGTCTTGATAAGAATTAATGTAGTCTTAATGTATGGGGAAAAAGAAAAAGAAATTAGAATCCCACAATGAAGAGTTAGTTGTCAGATATAAATTAAAAAAGAGCAAATGTCGTTAAAGATAAATGAGTCGGGCAACTTAAAATTTCTTTAACTCAAGCCACCTTGAGTTAGATTGAAACTGTAAAATATTGGCCCGAGCTCGATCTCAAATAAAATTGATTTGCCTCATGTTCGAACTTGAACTCATGGTCAAATATTATATATATATATAACATATTATAGTCAAAATTTGTGTATTGAATATATATTATGTTAGTCGATAAATTCGACAAATTTAACGAAAAATATAAGTTGAACTCAAGTCCGAGATCAAATACTATAAAATCTCGGTTCATACTCCATTGTACTTCGGAAGGTAATTTTCTATGGTCTCTCCAAGTCCTATGATTTTTCTAAGTAGGGAGCCAACATCATTATTTGTTATTTTGGGATTATTGCTTTTAGATTTAGCGCTCGAAACATCTATCCAATCTAATATTTTTTATTAGCCTATATATTTTTAAACTAATTGTAATATCATTATTTTAGTGATTCTTATTGTTAAAATATAAAATTATTATATAAAAGATATAATATTTAATTCAAAATATAATATTTAATTTCAAAATAAACAATGTTTAGAAAAAGTACAACAATTATAAAAATATCACTTTTTATAAAAATAAATCACATTAGTTTGGTTTAATTTTTCAAACATTCAGTAACTTATAAAAGAGTGGGCCCTATAACAGGTTCCTCCTCTTAAGTTATGGATAGTCTTCTATACTTTTTAACTTATACATTATATTTGTTAAACTAAACACTGAAATTTTAATTTTAATAAAGTACCTTTTAAGTTAAATTTTTAGTATTTATATTATAATCTCTTAGAATTTCACATTAAAGCACGAGTCCGTCTCTTGAAAGACGATTTTTCCATAAGTCATGGAAAAACCAAGGTTTAAAGTGTAAATTAGAAGAAATAAAGATAAAAATTTTGGGTTGTATGAATCGGGTTATAAAATTTATAACTATTACACGTTGCATAATAAAACTTTAATATTGCAACAAATATCTTTTACCTTTTATTATTATAATTAAATCCTGTCTTTCCATAAGCCTATGGAAAGACCGTCGTTCCCAAGACTTTGCCTTTGATGAATTATCTCAAACACCATATAATATAAAATTGTTTGCTTGTACTATTAACCAGAGATATTGAAGTCATTTTGACTAACCTAAACCAATTTTGTCCAAAAATAATATACTTGAATTATAATATGTTACTGATTTTAATTCTTTACTATATATAATCAATCATACATTGTTAAAATACATATCTTCTAAAGATATATTTAAAATCATAAACATCTCATACTATATATATCACTAAGAATTTTCAAATAAACACATAATCTAAAATAACAAAATGTTCGAATTTTTTTATATGAATACATATTATTTATTTGTTATATATGACAAAGTTTTGTTTTAGACCGACTAACTGTTAAATGAGGATATTTTATAATTAGTGAGACTAATTAGATCATTTGATATTTACTTTTATTTATTGCAATTAGATACACATGGTAATTATAACATTTAAAAATGAATCTCAACATATAAATAATTATTTTTTAAAAATTAAATGAAATATTATAAAAATAATCAATTTTTATTGTATTCAATATTTAACGATTTCTAACTAAATTAATCACTTCACTTCATAGCTCATATAGTTTTACTCAGATGACTATAATTTAAATTTTAAATAAACTTTGTTTTCAATTTAAATGTAAAACACAAAATTTACACCATAATATTTTAATTAATAATATCGCGCTACGCGCGACGGTACTCTGCTAGTATTATTGAATAAGTATGGATTTATTTTCATACATTAATTTTGTTCTTTGAAATGATATATTAGATTGAAGTGTTTATGATGATCACCCGATATGTGTTTTCAAGGTGTTTATAACTTGGATAACATAGATCGTGTTTTGGATCAATTGGTCTTCTGTTCTTGAAGATCCATGTTTGGCAAAGTGATTGATGCACTATTCGCTCGTCTCTACCAAGTGATCATGATTTTCGCAGGAAGCGAGTTATTCAATGGTAATATTACAGTTTTATTGAATTTCTAATTTGTAATATATGCGATTAATCTGGTTGACATGTAATTTAGATATTCATGCAATAGAATAGTTATTACTAGAGGGTAGTTGAGTTGGGAGTCAATTCTATTTATTGAAAGTCAGCCTCGCCTATTATAATCGTTGTTGAGTATTTTTCGCAGCGACTATAAATTATTGTTTAAAAAAACAATAAGGTAATGCCATCATGATGTCTTGAGAATATATTTGTTAACTAAAATGGCATACAATTAAATAGTACTCAACTAAACTGAATTAAATTGAATTACATTGGACTGAGCTGCATATAAATTCAAGAGAATATTGCCTAATCTTTTCCTTATTAAAGAATTTTGTACAGTAATTAACAATTATGATCGATGACTTTTAATGAGAAGGGTAACATTAGCTAAAGCTTAGAGTCTTGTTGAAGGTCAAAATTGAAGTTAATTTATTTGAAATTACTTTATAATCATTTCCTTAATTTCTTATACAACATGTTGGTGTGGAGTTTACGTGGAAGTTTCACAAAAAATACATATTTTAAAGTGTTTTATGAGTAAAACTACGTGTCATATGTGGGGTATACGGTTAATAAACGTATGAATCACCGTTTATTCACAATAAAAAATTAAAATGAATGGTGAAGGTTAGCACGGTTCAAATTGTACTGCAATTATTAATGCGTTGTTCAAGTTTAACTGTTAATATATTTACCTATGTATAATAACGACAAATAAAAAAGTTGATATTTAGAAATTTCTTATTATGACAAATTGAACAATATCACATATGATAATATTATTGTTCATGTATCTATTTAAATACGCGGTCAAACTTTGATAGAGACTAGTGTCAAAAAAAATAAGAGTGTCATTTCAGGTGGACAGAGGTAGTAATATTTTGAGTAAAGTGCTAAAATGACCATGTCTTTAGGTTGAAAGTGTCAATCTAACCATGGAATCTCAAAAAGTGCCAAAAATAACCCTTGACTCCACTGACTTTTAGTCAGCCATTGATGGCCGGATTTTGTTGAAAAGAGTGATTTACCCTTGAATTAGAAAAATCAAATAAAAATAAAGAAAAAGATGAACCCTTCTTCCCCGTTTTTCTTTCTTTTTTTTTCTTCCCGTAGTCCCTTCTATCCCGTCGACTCCCCGATTTCACCATTTCTCCATCTCCATGTCCAGTTCTCCATCTCCATTTCTCCCTTTCTCCATCTCCATTTCACAGACTCTTCATCTCCATTTCACATACTCCATTTCACCATATTTCCTATTTTCTTTTACCCCCCTTCTTTCCCCTGTTTTCCCCTTTTCCATCGCGTATTTCAGACGAAGATTGGTGATTATGGAAAGGGAGTGGTGGATCTCAATTTTTCGGCACTTGGCTGAGCGGAGCTGGAAATAGTGGCGGAGGTGGTGTTGGGGCTCATAAAGAATTTAATGTGGCGACGGGGGGAGGTGGATAAGGCAGTGGTGAGTAGGTGGGTGAAGCGAAGGCGCTGGGAGGTGGGTGAGGCAGCACTGGGAGGCGTTGGGAGGTGGGTGAGGTGGAGGAGGTTGATAGGGAAGCGGTGTAGAGTTGGGTGAGACGGAGGCTAGAGTTTGTGAGGCAGCGGTGAGGAGGTGGGTGAGGCGGTGGGTGAGGCGGAGGCTAAGGTTTATGAGGTTGTGGTGGGGTCGTTAATGAGGGTGGGATGAGGCGGGTTTACTGGGCCGATGACTGGTTTGGCTTGGCTGACGGCAAAGACAACGACGAGCGGTAGTGGCCGACGGCAGGGACAAGGCGAGATAGAAGAAGTGGGGGAGGCTTGTGAAGTTTCTGGAGGCGGCAAAAATTTCTAACGGGAGGCGGCGGTTTTTGGCAACCACGGTGGCAATTTCCGACGACTGTGGCATTTTCAGCGTTGGCGTAGGCGCGGTCCTGGCGGAATAGCAATAGTGAAGTAGAAGACGTTGAAGGGTATTTTACGTATCATTTTTATAAAAAATTAATTAAGGGTATTTCCATCATTTCATTTCTTGTCATTGACGAAATTTCATGGTCAACGCTTAAATTAAGGATTTTGGTTATATCGGCATGAACTTTTTAAAATTTAGGGTTAGATTGACACATACAATAATTAGTTAGGGTTAATTAGGCACTTTCTAATATTGCAGGGTTATACTGGCACTTTTAGCCTAAAATTAGGGTTATAAATGTATTCGTCCCTAATTTTTTTTTAATAAAGGTTAGCACGGAATTGTAGTTGTTCAAATAAAGGAAGACCAACATCCAAGAGATTAGGGAAATATAAAAATATAACCCTATATAATTGAGAAAGTGCAGATATAGCCCTGAGATAATTTTTAGTGCAAATATAACCCTAACTACTTAACGAAAGTGCAAATATAACCTAATGGTAACATTTCCGGCGTTGACTTGAATTTTTGGTAGTTGACCTTATATGAAATGATAAAAAAAGTCCTTGGGCCAAATGTTGAATCTGAATGGACAATTTTGCCCTTTCCCCTTCCACAACCACCACCTTACTCACTGCCGCCACTCCATTCTCTACATGCTCATTCGATGACTCTAGCAAACGATCCATTCTTCAACCAGGATTTCGCCATCCCAGATGACAATGACGATGATGATGATGAAAGCAGCGACTCCGAGGACAATAGCATTCTCTCCTCCAGCGAGCCCAGTAGCTCGAGAAGCAGCGCACCGTGAGCTGACATCAGCATCAGCAAGATGTCATCCGCTTCAATCGTTGAACTACACTAGACCGTCGCGACACCAGATCCACAAGCGCTTAATTTGTCCAATCCGGCGAGCGACCTAGCCCATCCCCACATCCACCCTATCCCCGCCACTCCAAATCTCCTCCGCCAGGGCTGGGACGGCGATTTGAATTAGGCTACGACCACCACGAACTCCACCACCACTCCATTTATCCCGGCACAACTCCGCCACCACCCTAAATCCCCAACTCCGCCGACGCCGAAGATCCCATCATAGCCCCCCACCGAAACCCCAGCCCCACGTCACCTCCACTACCATCGACAACCATTTCCAGCGTCGCTTAGCCAAGCGCCGGAAAATCGAGACCCACCACTCCCTCTCCCCACTCACCAATCTTCTTCGTGTCCCGTCCATCGGAACCCGCCTCCGCCACATCTCCTCCACCACCGCTAGTTTCAACTTGTGCCGCCGCTAGAGCACTGGAGCCGGAGTGGAAGAAGATAAATGTGATTTTCTCTTTCAGTGGAAGAAGATAAATGTGATTTTCTCTTTCAGTGGAAGAATAGAAAAAGAATAGAAACGCAAAAGGAGAGAAACCCGGAAGGAGAAGGAGATGATGGGTATAATAGTAACTTCAATATTTTCATTTTTTAATAAAAAATTCACATGGGTAAAATCAATTATTCATCTAATTCCGGCCTCAGACAGTCGAAAAAGTTATATTTTCACACAAACCAACTATTTATGGTTATATTTGCACTTTCAATTAGCACCGGATCATATGTAAACTTTCGTTAGTTATATATGGTTATATATGCACTTCGCTTGAGATATTATTAATAGCGTTTGGTCTTTGAGGCTTAAGGTCCAGACAAGGAATGGGCAACCTTTAGGTTTCCTTCAAGGTATAGCAAGGAGTTATTACTACTCTCTTTTGCTTCTGGGGTATAGAACATGGTTTGTTGCAATTGTTAGGGAGTGGACTGAATTATTTTGTAAAAAAATCATGTTTATGGAACAACTCTACCTTCCATTTCAAAAAGCCCATTATAGTCCACGTAGCTGAGACTTCTAAGAATCGCTCATGATTCTATGATTGAATGTTCGAGGAACGAATAAAACCCTCGACCAGTAATTGTATTTTAATAAAAAAATATTATACCACTTTATTTTTCTTTACACAATATTTTATTGATTCTCGTTAACTTCACTATTAGAAAAATAATGTTTACTTTTGATTATTGGTAGCTTTTTGACCTCTTAAGGAACTTGAGTCAAAAGGGACGTGTGTAAAAATTATTTTTCAACTTTATTTCTAGGAAATAATTGCATTTGTGTGTTAACTGACGTGATAAAGTCAAACTCCGGTGTCGTTTGTTTCAACCATGGAAGTATCGATTTTTAAATTTTGAATATTGTTTCAATCGTATAGTCACTCGTTCAGTTCATTTTATCTAATGATTTGCATATGTACAAAATCAAATTTCATTTTTTTTACATAAAGCACAACACGACAAAGGATTCCAACACAACTAATCTAAATCCAAAATACAAAGGATCTTAGTACAAACAGTCTAACTCTAAAATTCATCCTGAATGTGTATAGTGAGAAGGATTGCAATGAAGGTGCATGTGGTGATGATTGTGAGTTGTGCCGGCTCTAAACTTTTAGGGGGTTAAAGCAAATTGAAATTTTGGTTTCTCGTATGAAAACATAAGAATGTTGTCGAGGTGGATAGTTAAAATTTTAACTACAGTTCATTTAAAAAATTAAATAAAACCCCTACATAGTTAGTAAATTGGGGTGTGAGGCGAACCGGCCCTTGATACGAGGAGGAGTCCGAGAGATTTGATGATATTGTTTGATTGTGGGAGAGGGGGGTCATTTTGGGCTGGGTTGGATTTGAACATGGGCTACACGGCCCATGTATTGTTTTAACTTAAGATGTTGGCAGAATCTAACAAAGTTGGCTACTCCTTCCGTCCGGGTTTAAATTATTCTTTTCACTTTTTGTACATTAATTTCTATCAAATTTTAATCATATATTTATATATATATGAACAATTATATCATCATATGTGATATTTTTAAATTTTTCATAACAAGTAGTTTTTAAATATTAACTTTTTATTTGTTGTTATTGTACGTAGGCAGAAAAAAAATTGATGGGTCACAATTTTATTTGATGACTCTATATATGAAGATGGTGTTAAAATTTTGAGAATTTTTTTAATTTAGAGGGATAAAGTGATCTAAAATTAAAATTAAACTAGGACACTAATAAAAAATTATATATTAATTAATAAAATAATATTTTTTATTTAAAAAAGTGGGGCAATCGCCCCACCTTGTCCAGACGTATATCCGCCCATGTACGTAGATAAACATATTAACTGTCAAACAAAATTTTTGAACAGCATGATAATGATTGCAAGGTAAAGGTAATCATACCCTTTTGTATAAGCCGATGTTGGTTGGATTTTCCGAGCTTATTTCCAAACCTTTTAAAAAAAATTAAATCAGCTCGACAAAGGGATTTTATATGCATGCTAAACCTTTAAAGAAAATAATAAACCATTGTAATTTGTACAAATCATAAAATAAAGTGATTGGCCTAAAACCTTACCTATATTAGTTGCAAAAATGAAATGAAGTGTTGCAATCAAGTTAGCTCCATCCCCGTGTCAACATACTGTTGACCATATTTCATTTGTTGAACCGAAAAGAAACAAACATTAAGGAAATTACATGAAAGGGAAAGAAAAAGATAACAAGCAGAGGATTGATTACCCCTAGACTAAATGGTAAGAGGGGGATTGACTGTTATTTCCAAACCAATCGACAACGGTAGTTGGTATGAATTCAGTTTTTTAAAATAACTTTTAACTTCAATTTCTCATAAGCAAAATAATAAAAAAAGAGTCCGTCTCTTGAAAGATGATTTTTTATAGTTATAGAAAGATTAAGTTTTAAATTGTAAATTTAAAGAAATTAAATTAAAAATTTAAAGAAATTAAATTAAAAATTTTGAGTTGTATTAATTGGGTCATTAATTTATCACTACTACATGTTGCATAATAAATTTTTAATATTGCAACTGAAACCTTTTATCTTTCTATAATTCTAATTCAACCCCGTCTTTCGTTATGCCTATGGAAAGACGGTATTTCCCAATATTTTGTCTAAAAAGAATGTGATTTTAAAATTTTATATTTCAAAGTAACTTTCTACTGGGATTTTAAGTATAATCGAAGTTGGAGACTTGTTGACTTTGATTTTTAAGGGTTTTTTTGAACGGTACGGTTATGAGTTAAAAGTGAGTAATTAAAATTCCATTACCTACTAGTCATACATAACTTTCTTATTTTATTCAGCATAAGTGATTAGAACATCTTCAAAGGAATAGTAACTCTTACCGGGGCTCCTTCCGTCAAATGTCATGTTTTAATTGAAACAAATTAAATTAGTTGACTGTCTTATTTTATTTTCATTCATAATGATACCGTCACAATTATATTTCGGTACGTGTCAATCATTAATTGAACTAAATTTTAATTGAATCTATGCATGAATCATGATACCTTTTCTTTAATAGATAATAGACAACTTGGGGCCTTAATATGGGGTTTTCCAATAAAAACTCGGCTTGACCCCTTTAAAGAAAAATGTATCACGTCATATGATCCTTGCACGGGAAATATGTTTGCGGGTTAAGGATACATGACCCGTCAACTAACTTTTGGTAAAATGATTCTTGTTTTACCAATGCTCTAATATGATTGTGGAGTTCCCAGTAATGTGGACTGGAGACCCTTTAACAGTGTTGGCCTTTTCTCTCAGTGGTGCAGCCGTTCATCCTGGAGACTACTTTCCATTTTCAAATTGATGAAGTACTACTAGTATAAAGTATTATATTTTCCATTGTTTAAATAGGCAAGAAGTATAACATTTTACTGATATTTAAATAAAAAAATCTTAAATGATTGGTTAATATAATTAATTAAATTTTGCACTATAAAATGTATGAAAAATATGAATGATTTTCTTATAGTCAAATCGTTACTGGGACGGGGTTCATATGGTTCTCATTCCTATCTATTAATTCAATTTGGCACAAGTGCGGATACAACAAGTATGATCTTGAAAATACCATTTACAAATAAATGTCACTAGTAATTGAATTCTAAACTAGATCTTTTGTTGCAACACGAGAGGTCTGTGACCCGTTATGCTGGTCCTCTACCGTTGAATTGTCCAACAAGGTTGAGCCGAACTCGCCCAAACTAAATTCACTCGCTAAAGTCAGTCTCTGGTTTTAAAACGGTCACAATAACAAGTATCGAGTTTGGCATTTATCAAGAGATACATAAACCACACGAACTTTGGTTTGAATACACTTTCCTTATGAATCAAAATCACCAAGACAATCTAAGAATGACAAAACCCCACATACCTTTATTAAAAATATGGTCACTATCCATTAAATTTGACTAACACCTTTAACTAAACTGGAATAGTTAAATTAGTCATTTTTGTTCGCCAAATTATTTTTTGTAGGTGCATCGGATTTCATGTGCAGAGAATCATATCTACCAAACCTGATGGACACCTGAATACCTGAATAAGCGGCCTATTTATGAAAATAAAAAAAAACCAGTCTCACTAGTTTGAAACGTCCAGACGAATCGAAATATACGAATCTGGCTTAAATCCTCGTGTTATAACCGGCAACAATCAATTGTTTAAACAAATTCAACTCGTATTTCTCATAAACCGTCTTTTATAACAAATCATAAGCCAGTCCTTAAAAAAACATAAAATAATACCCCCTACCCCTTGAGAGCCCTTTCATACAAAGTCGGATTTGGAGTTGTTTTTTGAAGGATCGCAATAACCTTTTCCGTTTGAGTCACTGAGGGATCGAAGTTGCAAATTGTACCATCCATATATTTCTTACAAATAGGGGTGTTCGAAAATACCCACCCGCAATATTTGACCCATCCATTTGCCGACCTGGTTCAAAAAAATTGGGTATTTTTTTATTTTTCAGGATTGGGTACCCCGCTCGATAATTTTACATTTTAATGGGTCCAGGGCTGGACCGTACAAATGTTATTTTCGAGTATTCGGGATACTCAGTAAAATCAAATATATTTAATTAATTTTTATTTTAAACAATAATTTTTGTACACACATACTCTTAATTTTCAATTGCCCATATCTACATAATATTAATTATTAAATAATGTGATTTACATAATATTCAAGTACTAATTTTTCAACTATTCCATTTCAACTCAGAAATTTCAATTGTTCTTTATGAGTTCCAGCCTTCCCTTTCAATATCAAATTTTCAATTATAACCCCGGTCACAAGCCTATTCTAAATTAAAATTTATTAGCATAATGATCTTATTTTCGTCATTTCAACATATTTTGTTACATTTGTTACATTCCTTCAAACTAAGGAATTATGATGATGATGATTGCGGTTTTATTATTCTTATTGATCATTATATGCTGAAGTTTTTAATGATAGAAGGTCATAATTATTTGTACAAAAATATCAAGAAAATTAAATTGGTAATCTACAATTGAGAAAGTCTCAGAAAAGACGGTATTTCCATGAACTTATGGACAGTTCACAGTGGATTTTACCTTAAATGTTTTAATTTTGTAAAATATAATTTCAACATTGTATTTTAAAAGTTAAAACAAGTAATAATATTTATTTGATTGTGAAAATATAAAAAAATTCTATAATATATATATTTTTTCAAAGTTCTAAATTTAGTATGTAATTTAACAAATGCAGTGTATAAGGTAAAAAATAAGTGGTTTGTCCATAAGTTTACGGACATGTCACATGTCAGAAGACCCACTCAATACAAATTTACGTAACTTAATTAAATGATAATTATCTCAAAATTTTCAATCATGAACGGGTCAGCGAGTACCTTGTTACCGACTCAAACAATTCGGATTCCTGATTCTTCCGGATCTGGACACGGGTCACATTTTCAACTATCCACACATACGGGTACCAGGATGTGTGGGTACTCAAACTTACGTGTACACACATTTGAACAACCCTATTTACAACGCCACCTCCATTAGCGAAGACCGTAATATATATAAAGATCTCAAATTTTAAAAAATATATTGGATTTGTATATTAAAACTAATTAATACTAATTGGAGTAATTCATAATTATATATATGTGTATATATATTATTTAGTATTTAAAGAACTGATGTGAAAGTTTTAATAGAAATAGGAAAAAAAATAGATATCGCGAGGAGAAGGAAAACACAAGGCAATGAGTTTTCTAAAAAAAACAACTAAGGCAAGGAAAACCAAATTCTCAAATCACTTAATTAAATATATTAATTACAAGATGACCCTATATACCCATTAGATGATTTGATAAATAGACGATATGATTAGTAATTTTCATAAAAATCAACATAATTTTAATTTATAATTACTATTTCACTTTATTTAATTTCAATTCAATATAATCAATTCAATTTAAATTAGTTGGAAATAAAATGGTCTTACTTAAGAATCGAAGGACTTCACGATGGGAGACCCGTTTGTGAAGTAGGAAGAACTAGATAATACCCGTGCCGATGCACGAATTTATAATATAACATAATGATAATTTTTAATAACTAATAAGATTTTTTTATATTTAAATGATAATTGTACATGATGTAATATTTAGAATAAATTTATATTTATTATTATTATATATTTATTTTATTAGAAATTAAGTCAATATTTCTTGATACATAATCATTATTTTCTTATATTTAAACAAAAAATAATATATATATATATAAATGTATTTTATGTAGAAAAATATTAAATTTTATATAAAAATAGTTTAAATTATAAAAATATAGTGATAAAAATATGAAGTGTTGATAATGAATAAATAATTATTAAATTAAAGTTATTAAATTATGGAAATTTTAAAAGTAAATAGAAAAAATACTCTTAATTATAAGTACATGTATAAGATAAAATATAACATATAAAAGAAGACAAAGTCTTGGGAAAGGCAATTTTTTCATTGACTTATGGAAAAACGGGGTTTAATTATAATAATGAAAGCTAAAAAAACTTTGTTACAATATTAAAGTTTTATTATGCAACGTGTAGTAGTTATAAATTTTATAACCCGGTTCATACAACCCAAAA